>JAKTWW010000234.1:0-65159 GCA_030582255.1 Hansenula subpelliculosa
GCTGGGCTCAACCCAACAAAGCTGTTTAGCGATTGACGTAAGTTGAACTGAACAGTGCTGCATTCATGACGGAAGAGCCCAAACAGAAGTGAAGTAGTGGAAACAGAAGTGAAAACAGAAGTGTAGTGGAATTCAATCCAACAACATCAACACTTACAATCAATCAACCACTCTCTGCCTGTCTCCTATTCTGTCTCTTCAGAACAGGTGCAAAGTGCTGGGTCTTTAAACTAGAAAGCGTGTTATGTAAGCTCCAACAGAGCATTGAGTCCAATGGGAACAGTTATAACAATTCCATTCAACATTACACCATTAGCTTCATATATATACAATCAGCTTTATATAAGTTAAATCTGCACTAATCAACTGAAAAAACTTAATCAATAATCATATCTTCCCCTATTCTTCTAATATTCCATTAAATCCAACAATTTGATTGAATCATTTGCATCAAACGTTATTCGCGAAGCTCGGTTGATCTGGGGAAACTATATATCGATTTCACTAATTGAGTAGTTTATACTATATTCTCGAAAAGTGTTGGCTAGCTGAAACGTTATAGTATTATATATATCTGTCAACCTCAGATTATACTCAAGGTCATAAGTCGTTTATATCAGTAGCAAATTGTGGAAATGGATCAGGAAAAGATCAAGGTCAATCAAACCTCCCGCGAATTGAATCAACACATTCATTAGTATTTTCATTATATGTTTATATATATACTGACAAAGTGATTACTTGCTTGATCTAGGTATTAGTGACTCAAACATAATTATGTGATCTACATTTATTCCTTATTATTTCTTATTGAAATCCTTAAATTTCTCTTAATTCTAATATACAATAACGTAATTTTAATAATGAAATATAATCAATCCATACTTAAAAACCAAAATGACTAGAAATCAACTGTAATAAATCACAATAGCAGCAAATTAACAAAGAGAACTGAATGAAGAAACGACTTAAAATCATTAACGCATGAAATAATTATATTTACCCTTTTGAGATCTATATTCATCAGTTTTAAAATCCCAAGTAACTTCAATATCTAATTCTCTTGGATTTATTTCATTTGGTCTATTTGCAATTGTAAATTCAATTTCTTCATCTTTTTTAACATCTAAAACTTGATCCAAATAAACAACAGTTTGTTTCCAATGTGTATAATTTGCATGAGGTCCTGTTGAGAAGAAAACTTTATTTTTTTCTTCATCACATGGGAACCAAATATCAAACCATGAAACTAAACCATGTATTTGATCATCTCTAATTGCTTTTAATTTAAATTTATTATAAAATGCTAATTCTTCCAATTTAACTGTATTAATATCAATTTCTTTAATTAATGCACTTGTTGTAGTAATTGCATGATTATCAACAATATCAACTAATGGTTCAGCCATTGCAATTTCAATAAATGGTGTATAATCAAATCCATAAACGTTTTCCCAATATCCAATTTTTTCATCTTTATATGAACCATCTTCAATACCTGCAATTCTTATAGTTGCCTTATCTGGGAAAATTAATCCACCTTTTTTCAAATAATTATCACGTGCCCATAAAACAGTATCTAACATACTTTCATATAATAAAAAATATCCCATCCATTCACTAATAATAATATCAACTTCTGGATATGGTAATTTAACATCTTCTAATTTACCACGAACTAAAGTAATTTTATCAGAATAACCATTTAAATTAACAATTTTTGTTGCCATTTCAATAATATTTGACATATCAACTGCAATAACATGTTTTGCACCTGCTTGTGCTGCAAATAATGATAAAATACCAGTACCACAACCAACATCTAAAACAATTTTATCTTTAAATAATGATTTATTTTTTAAAATAGCTTGTCTATAACTTAAAGTTCTAACTTGATCTTTCAACATTTCTTCATGAATACCAAAATGATCATATGAACTAAAATAATGTTGTTCTGAAAATGGCAATGATGCCTTATCTGTAGCTGAATCTTGAGCCATTGTTTAAAAAGTGAATGATGGTGATGATGATAACGATGAAGCTAATCTAATTGATTGATCAATTAAAAAATTGTTGTTCGTTTAAGTAGTAGTTTTTTTTTCAATTTAATTATAATAATAATTTTTTTTTTCTTCATATTAAAAAGAAATTTTTCATTTAAACCCGAGCTGAGATGACAGATTTTATCTTTCATATAATAAATTAAATATTAAAGATACACATCTACATTAAATTGATATATAATACAGACATGAATATTAATAATAAATAGATGGCGTGTAAAAGTAATGGTGTGTAAAAGTAATGTTTCACCTTACTTGTAAAATTGGTAAAAATTGTCCAACAATTAACATTGGTATATCGAAAACATCTCTTTTAACAGTCCATGTGGAAGCACATCTAATTGGTTCACCATTTGGATTTAATAAAGTACATTCAGTTATAATAACACCATTTAAATCACCAAATGCTACCGAACTAAATAATTTAAAATAATCTAATGCACTTGATTCATTCATTAATTCAATTATAAATGTTCTTTTCGATAATAATTGAGTTTTAGTATGTGATGTTAATGATGAAAATTCAGTACTAACAGCTACTATTTCACCTGTTCTTCTCCACATTATTGTTGGTGATGAACTTAATGAAGACATCGATTCATATTCTAATAATGATCTTTGGAAAGATCTTTCAGCAAATAATAAATCCATTTCAACTAATGATCTTGTTGCAGCTATAAAACTTGGTCTATAATCTGCCATAAATTTAGCAATTTTAATCAATTGTTCTTTATTAAATCTTGTTTTCAAATAATTTAACAAGGCATGATATGCCTTTGGATAATTATATGATTGAATTTGACTTGTATAAACATCTTCTGGAGTTTTAATCATATGTCTAATGATTAAAGGTGATGTATAATCTTCATCATTTGATGAAACCATTAAATTTGGTAAAATATTTTGAGTAGTTGTAGAATTATCACTTAAAGAAATATATGGTCTTGTATTATTATCTGATTGAAATGATGATTGAAATTCAGCATTATGATTTAATGTACCACTAATATTGGGACCACTTCCACCACCGGTACCAGAATCAACACCATGACTACCAGTACTCAAAGGCGTTTCTCCTCCAGCACCTGAGTTATCCAAGATATCCGTTAGTTGACTATACTCTTGATTCGCAAATAATGAGGAAAACACATCTTGTTGTTGTTGTTGTTGTTGTTGTTGAGGAGGAGGAGGAGGAGAAGGAGGAGATGTTGATTGTGTGAATTCTGATTGAGATTCATTGATCAATCTTGAGATTTGAGGAGAGGTAGTCGTGTTTCTTATAGGATCAAACACTGGTGAATGTTCTTTATTTGATTTGATATCTTGAGTTGGATTTTGTGGATGTTGAGTCATGGATAAATCCGGAATCAATGAATGTTGATCAGTTGGATGAACAAGATTACTGGAAGGTAATATTGGATGATATTTATTCTCATTCGAAGTTGTACTTGTTGAAAGGGAAGAGTTTCTCGTTATTTCAGATGATATTGAAGTTGAATTTGATCGTTTCCTCCTTCTTGATCTTTCTTCACTTGATTCACCACCACCACCACCACCAACTGATTCTTCTGAAAGATATTTGGCTCTTTTCCTTTCAACATCTTGACATGTTGATTGTAGACCTCTCTTGACACAGTTCTTACAGGGACGACCTATTGTTTTCCGTGTTAGCAAAATCATATACTCCTTGAAACTGTTAATGATTATGACTAGACATACCTTGATCACATTGTAAATGTTTTTGATGACAAAATTTACAAGCCCTGGATATGGGCCGTCTATTTATTCTTTCGTCTAATGGAAGTTTTTTAGTCATACTGGAGACATCAAAATTCAAACTATATTCTTTTTCCCTTCTCTCAAAAGCGCAACCATACACAGTTCAACAAACACAAAGTAATCCCAATCCCAATACAAGATATAAAATCTGGAGAAGAAAGGGAAACATTCAAAAATTTCCTACGCGAAAAGACAAATCGAATAAACGAAGAAAAAAAAAAATATGGGGTCGATGGAAAAAATACATAAGCATTGGACAGTGCAAGTTACAACGGTTTATTCACATTCCTACAACTATCTCTTCTAAATCGTCCGTGGTGGTGGTGCCCAATAGCTGGACTCTTTCCCATTTACTGTGTTTTGGGGATTGTGTGGTGGTGGAATCTGTGTCTTTTGAAGCACCAGAATATACTGGTTTTTCCCATTTATTTTGATCTTTTTCATAATCCCATACATTCTGGAAAGCTTCTTCATTGGATTTGTTTTTCGTTTGTTGGATATCTTGTTCTAAATTCTTTATATCTTGATCAACTTCTTCATCTTCACTATCGTTATCTTGTACTAATCTTTCTTTCATAATTACTTTCCCATCTTTCCCAATACTCATTTCCATAACTTTTTTACCACGACCAACCAATTCTTTTTGTTTTTTTTCCAATTTACGCATTTGTTTTTGTTGTTTCTTTAATTGTAATGCCTTTTCAACACTACTTGACCACATACTTAGATTAGAGCCAGTGGGTATTTCAAAATCTGAAGCTTGATCAATAATTTTTGTTCTTTCTGCACTATTGGATTGGAAATTTAATAAATTATCTAAATTTGCTTGAGCTTTTAATAAATCAGGATCAATTTCTCTTTTTTTATTATAATATTTCAATTCTTCATTCTGTTCTTGTTTTTGTTTCGCTTCTTCATTTTGTTTTTTCAATTTTGCAGCTTTTTTAGAATCTTCAGCTTCTAATTTTTTAAACATTGCCTCTTGTTGAGTCCATAAATTAATACCTGCACCTGAACCAATAGTAACTTTCTTCTTTTTAGCAAGCTTAGACTGTTGCTGTTGTGGTTCAGGAGTCCTAGAAGGAGATTCTATTTCATTTTTTTCATTCCGTAACATTGTAATAATTTGATTTTTTTCTTCAAAACTAATCAATTCATGACCACAATAACTACATGGTCTATAACCTTCTTTAACACAAATGATTTTACCACAATTTAAACAATTTGGAGCAGCTTCAAATAATGGATGTCTTGTAGCCATACAATTACAAATAACTTTTTCATCAACATTTTGAGCACTTTCATTAATTTCCAATTGTTTTAAAATTTCATCTAAATCTTTTAAATTATCAATTTTTTTTTGCTTTTCACGTTTAGCTGATTGTTTTGAAGGTTTCTCTTGTGACTTATCCAATAATTGGGATGTAGTTGTATTGGTGTTTTTAGATAATCTTGGTTTATTATTCAGTTTTGGTTTTCCCATAATAGGTTGATTCCATGGATTTGTATTATTTCTTGAAGATGAAGGACTTGGTGAAGAAGGTTTCAACATTGGAGCTTGAGACGAGTTAGATTTAGGTTTAACAGCATTAACAGAATTGGGATTTGTTAATTTAGAAGTGAATTTGGCAATGAAATCAAGAGCATCTGGAGATTCACCCAACAGTCCGAGCCAATAGTCTGTGATTGCAGTTTGAGACGATAAACTGAGAGCATTGTCCACCATTTGTCCCAAAGAATCATCGTCAATGGGAAGAAGATCTTTCAAAAGAGCAATAGCATTAGACTTGTCCATATTAAGCAGCTTTCTCTGGGAGATGTTCAAAATATTTAATAAGTGTAATATTTTGTAGTTTTTATGCGTTTTTGATTTTGATTTTAAGAAGGCAAATTTAAAGATTCGTGAAAAAAGCTCATCTTCTATTTAGAAAAACAAACAAACAAACTTACAATTAACAATCAGAAAAGGGAAGTTAAACCAAGGAAGATTTACTAACCAAAAGCTGGATAGAAAGACATAGAAATGAGTGACTCAAACATATTGGAACAGATTTCCAAGCTACGAGGTGAGTTTTTTTAGTTTGTCAATGTTTGAGAAATTTTACTAATTGTGTTTGTGATTTATAGGAGCCATCAACACATACAAGAATGAACCAAAAGATATCACCAATAATACAAACCATCCAATAGCTGCTAATCCTGCTGTCTCGAGTAGGGGGAGATTTATGAGAGGAAGAGGAAGAGGAAGTTTCAGAGGTCGTGGTAGAGGTAGAGGAACATTCCCAATAAGGAACAGAAGTTTAGTTGTGAATAATAATCCATCTTCAACAGATTCAGAATATGTATCCACAATTTCTTCTAATGGTCGTAAATTGATTAATAGAAGCATTTATGAAAAAGAATTACAAGAGAATAATTTAAGTAAAGAGGAAAAAATTGCTAAATTAATTGCTGCAAAGAGTAAAATTACTCAAAAAAAATTGGAATTGAGAGTTTCAAAGAATAAAGTTAAATTGGATTATTGTGATCGTTGTATTATTGATGGTGATTTGTATGCAATTTCAAGATATGGTGCTAGATTAGTGTTATTAAATGTTCCAAGTGGGATGAAATCTAAAAAAGTTGAATGGAATGGGTATGAATATAAAAGAGGGAAAAATGGGAATTTAAAATTGATGAATACAAAAGTGTAAGTTTGACAGAAGAAATATTTATATGATGATTTGATGATATTAACTGTTTTATTTTAGGTTTTTGAAGGAACAATGTCGTTATTTCCAAAAATCTGGTGAGTATTAGATGAAATGGTGACAAAATTAAGATTGTAATATATACTAACAATGGATTTTTTCTATTTTAGGTATTTGTTCCAGAGGTAGTGAATGTAAATATACTCATAATCCAAAAAAAGTTGCACTTTGTAAAAATTATATTAGAGGAAGATGTCAAGGTACAGATTGTAAATTATCACATGAACCATCAGAATTTAATGTTCCAATTTGTCATTTTTTCGCCAAAAATTCATGTATGAATCCAGATTGTATTTTCCTTCATGTTGAACCTGAATTAGAATTAATATGTCGACCATTTTCTATTGGTGGATATTGTTTTAGAGGTAAAAATTGTAAATTTACTCATAGTTTTGAATGTCCAGATTATCAATTAACAAGAGAATGTCCAAGAGGTAAAAAATGTTATTTAGTTCATTCAAATAAAGATAATTTAGATGCAAAATTATTATTTAATACATTAAATCCAGATTATTATCAATTACCAAATTTAACAAAATATGATTATTTACATCAAGATCCAAGAATTCAACATTCAGAGATTGAACAAGATGTTTCTAAATTTAATGTTTATGATAGTGAAAGTGATGAAGAATTTGATGATGATAATGATAATGATAGTAATAGTTTATCCAATACAGATGGTGCATTAGCACAAGATAACGATAATATTACAGATGGATTGGAGATTAATGCTGATTTCATTCATTTTTGAAATATATTTTAGTTTATATAGTTTAGATATTGTGTTACAACCTTAGCTGTTGAACAAGACCACAGTCTCATAATCTGAGAATAAGAAAAAGAATAAACATGAACTACAATACACTTTTGTAAAACCAATATCCTGGTTTATACCTAAATCAGCTCCCAATTGCTTCATAACCAACAATTTTTTTTTTATTTTATTTTATTTTATTTTATTTTTTTTAATTTTGAGCCCTAAAAATTTTTTCCATCGTTGAAATTCGCGAAACGGCTTTTTTGGAAAAGTATAAATTAAACCAATTTCCCTCTGAGAACTCCCTTTTTTTAAACAAAACCATCATCAGTAGTGGTTATACTATCTCATATAAAGATATATAACATATACACTATAGAGGAGAAGGTGTTGGATTCCGAAAGGGTTCAATATCTTAACTACCTCTTAGAAACCTAGTATAGATTGAATTATTCGTTATTTGATATTTTTCAACTTCTATACGTATCAGCTAAATTTTTACTGACTTTTTTAACAGATTAGTCACAGTATAAAATTTCGTTTCGGTTTCTTAGATTAAGAGCATTATGAAATAGGTTGAAAGCAGTTGACAATTTGAATCGATACTTAAGGTATATGATGATGGTAAATTGTCCTATTTCCATGATGCGACATGTTTTTTTGTTTATAGTGTTTAAATAGTTAATAAACTGGGAAGTTCATCCAAAGAAACATTGTAGAGTTCTAATAGCTAATGAATTTTTTTTCTCCTATTACGTATGTATTATCAAACTTGATGTACACTACATTTCTTCAAACCATCATGTCTCCATTAAGTTATATTTATATATATACAAGTGTGAATGCGAATGCATATCGATTATACAAATGATGGGAAACCTTTCCATCTTTGAATATCCCAATATTATTGTTATGTTATTTCCTTTACTCTTTCTTTCTTTCTTCTTGTTTCATTTCCAAGGTTATGATATATCCCCTTCACGGTTTTGTCTGTTGTTGATCACCACCTTCTGGACTTGTTGTTCCATCCTTCTTAGTTTTTGCCTCTTCTTTCGATTTTAATTCACTCTTCAAACGTTCAGCTGCCCAATATATTTTTGATTGTAAATAAAATGAATTTGCCTTCTCTTTGGAATTCACATCAAATAAATAATTATATCTATCATCAACTTTATCTAATGTAACATTTTTCAAATCAACATCTAAAATTTTTGCAGATTCATCTAATGTTATACCAAAATTTTGTGCTGCTTTACCAGCCGAACTTGCTGATTGTTTAGCAGTCTGTGATGCAGCTTGACGATAAGCTTCTGTGAATGCTCTACCAAAGACAGCAGCACCTGTAAATACAACTTGAACTAATAATCTATGAGCCTGGTATAAAACATGTTAGTATTGCAAAAAAGTAAAAAAGAAAAGCCCATGAAATAAACGATTTCAAACATCACATACCATTGTGCAATCCTATTCTATCTCCTGAACCAGTCTAAATTCGACAGTAATACCTTCAAATGGATGCTTCAAACAATTAAATTATGTTTGATCTTGAGCTCTTCAATATAGAAAAAATATCATCATCAATGGCCAAAAATCCTGAAATGTGACCCGGTTTTCAGTTTTCATAGCGCTTATTCAAAATTCCGACCACAAATATCACATGATAAAAAAATCGAGGCCGGAATTTGTTTCTCGTTTGTTAGCGAATTATTTTTGAAGTATGTGAAATGGATTTCGTTTAGGAAAAGTTGAGTATGTTTACGAGTTTTATCACCTCATCTTGCTCGTCTGGGTGTCTGCTGTGCTTGTTGTGCTAGGGTATATCATCAGGGATCTTTGTCGCTAGGCTGGGATTTATACGTGCTGTGTTTTGTGCTCAACTTTCTATTCCATAAAGTGATTAATTTTGAAGGTAATAAATAAGTATACAATTGAATCAAAACAAAAACATTCACAGATACAGAGTAAAGGATCAATAACTAGGTCATGTCTGAGGATCAACAACCCTCAGTGAAGTCTGTGGAAACAAGCTCTTCCTTGTTAGAAGATGCTTCCACGTTACTGATGTTTCATAATGGTGTACCACCTAAAGATGGCGAATCACAAAATGATCCGAAATTACGAACTGAATCACAAGAACCACCAATAGCTCCAGAAAGACCAGTGGAACCATTACCAAAGCCTGCAACAACGTCATTATTACCTAGTCATTCCGTCATTCCAAATTCGGGTTCATCAATTTCAAGACCTTCATCAACTCCAAACTCAACAATTATGAAAAGTCCCAAAATTAAAAATATAGCATCACCAGGTCCTGCAATTGCTGCACTAGCAGATTCAGATAATGAAGATGGTGAAAATGATAATAATAATAATAATAATAAGAAATCACAAAAAGCTATAGTGGCAGCAGCCGCTTTAGCAGCAGCTGCAGGGATTCCATTACCTTTAATTAATCATAAGGATCAAAATAGTTTAGATTTACAAATTATTGAAAAATTAAGGAAAAATGGTGTTGATTCATCAGAAGCTATATTAGAAAAGGCACAAAGTGAAGTATCCAAAGAACAATTCGAAGCATTACAAGAAAGAGCAGAGGTTATTAGTCAAGGTTTAAAAAATAAAGATAAAAATGAATCTAAAAATGAAAAAGTCGAAATGGGAAATCAAGAAGAATTAAAGAACAAAGAATCTCAAGAAGATACTACAATAAAGAATTTAGATGATAATGATACAACTTTAGAAGATGCAAGACCTGATTCAAATGAAACTGATGTTGAAGTTAATGATAATGAAGATACGATAATGAAAGATAGTAATACAACAAATGATGATTTACAAAATAATAATGAAACTGAAGAAGAAACTGCAACAATCTTGGATAAATCAGATGATAAAATACCAGAAAATCAAGGAGAAATTGAACATAAACCTAAAAAACAACGGAAGACCAAAAAAAAAGAACCATTACCACCACCATCTCAACAATTAACAGCTTCACATTCAACCATTGGTACAAATAACACTACTGCTGAAATCCCTCAACCTGTTCCAAAAGATTATATAGTGGATCCGGATGCTGGTATTATCTCATGTGTTTGTGGTTATGAAGATGATGATGGTTTTACAATTCAATGTGATAATTGTTTTAGATGGCAACATGCAGTTTGTATGGGAATTGATTCTATTGATAATGCACCTGATGATTATTTATGTAATGTTTGTTCACCAAGAAGAATTGATGTTAAAAAAGCAAAAGCTGCTCAAACTCAAAGATTAAATGCAATAAAGAGAAAAGAAAGAAGAAATGCAAGTAGAATTTCTGTTGATGCTGATGGTAATGATTCTTCTGGTCAAGAATCTTCAAATGGGAATGGTGGTGGATCTAAAGAATCAAATGATCATGATTCTCATAAAACAAATACTCAAAATCAACCAAATAAAGAAAAAGAAACACAAACTACTACTACCACCAACAACAACAACAACAGCAACAGCAACACTACATCAACAAGTCAAACTAAACCAAAACCAAAACCTAAACCAAATTCATATGGTAAAAATTTAGAAGATGATGATATTCAAGTTCTTGATGCAAAAGATTCATATAAAACAATTTATTATGCATTAAATACATATGATTATCAAGATGAAGAAGTTTATAATTTTGTTAATAATTTAAAAGATTCACAAGATCCAAGATTTAAACAATTTACCAAATCAGAATTTCAAAAACAAGAATTCCCAAAATTAAATGTTAAACCATATTCAGAAGTTAATAATAAGAAATTTAATGGTATATCAAGATTAGGATTATTTACAGAATCTATAATACCACAAGGTTCAATGATTTCAGAATATCTTGGTGAAGTCGGTAATAAAGATAAATATATTTCAGATACAAGAAATCATTATAGAATTTGGGGTGTTGAAAAACCTCATGTTCAATTTATTCCTGGGTTACCATTAGTTATTGATTCTAGATTTTCAGGAAATTCAACAAGATTTATAAGAAGAAGTTGTAATGCAAATTGTGAATTAACCACTGTTGTTGTTTCTAAAGATTTGATTAAATTTATTATAATGGCAATAAAACCAATTAAATCAGGTTCAGAATTAACATTAAATTGGAATTGGGATTTAAATCATCCAATTAGAGGTATTTTAGAGGGTAAAACTTTTGATCAAATTAATGATGCAATTAAACCAAGTCTTGTTTTAAGTATTGAATCTATTTTAACATTTGCAGAATGTGGTTGTACTTCAGTTAATGAATGTTGTATTGCCAAAATAAAAAAGGCAAGTGCACATATTTATAGAGCAACAAGAAAGGGTAATAATACATCAGGATTAAAATTATTACAACCTGAAGCAAAATATTCATCAATTCAAGAAAGATTATTACAAAATGAAACTTCAAATTTACGTGATTCTTTAAATCAAGTTAAATCTTCAATTCCATTACCATCATCAGATAAAAATGGTTACATTCAAGAAGAACCAGATATTAATATAAAACCATTTATTTATGGTTATTTAACAAAAAGAAGAAAAATTGAATCACATACAATTGTACCAAAAGATTTAAATACTTATTTACCAATTCCAATTCATGTCAAACCAGAAATTAAAAAAGATGAAGTTTCTAAAAATAATGATTCAAATATTCCTGCAAAACCTGTAAAGAAGTTAAGTTTTGCAGATTATAAAAAAAAGAAGAAACCAACTTAAGATGTCAAATTATTCTCATTTTCTAAACCTATATTTTATATTTATTCATGTTTTTCTTATTGTCGTTTGATTATTTTGTCGTTTATTTTGAGATGTTGAAATAAAATAGAACTTTCGTTTTTTAAAAGGTTATATAAAGTTATTTATTATTGTTTAATGGGTTGTGTTTTGCTGTTTCATGTTATGTGTTTAATCATTCGTTGAAGTTGATTGTCATTCGTATAATAATATTATAAAGGTTTGTTTAGGCGTTTTATAAATCCATCATTTAATCATAATAATACTTACGTTAATAGCTAGTTGTAGATGGTATAGAACTCAATATTTCGACGACTACACTTATCATCCTTTGTATAATAAGGTCATTACTTTTCTTTTTTTCATCATCAAACATTAGACATTAAATATTATTAGCAGCAACGCAAATTAAAAAGATGCGTTTTTTGACAAATTAATCAACAAAACCTAGCTTCATTAAGCTAATTAATTCATTGATAAATTATCGTTGAAAGAATGATCACAAAGTTCTTTTTGACATTGTGAAGAATTTTCAACTTGTGGAATTCGACGTAAATTAAATTTAGATAACAATTCACCTGTGAATTGATTATTTGATCCAATTGAATAATCTGTTTGATTTGCATTATTTTCATCAGTTTTTTCGTAGGAATGATCATTGGTATAAATTCCTAATAAACTATCATTAACGGGATCTTGATATTTAAAGCTACCATTTGAATTATTATTTAAATGATCACTTAAAATGGTATCCAAATTCAAATTTGGATCATCAACTATCTTTGGCATGTTACCAAACCGTTTAGCTTCCCATTCTGCAAAATTGTTTACATCATTTGTCATGTTATTAAAATTTTGGAATTGATAAGCTGGATTCCCACCATGTTGTGGTTGATAATAAATATAATTTGGATCAATATTAGGACTTGACTCCTGATTGTTTCCCAATGAATTGTAAACATTTGATAATTGTTTCACAGGTTTATTATGATATTGGTTTCCTTGTTCATAGCTAAAACCTTGATATCCATTAATATTCTCATCATTTGTAACAATACTATCTTGTGTTAAATTTGGGGCAGGTGCCATTGCTTCATTTGAATGAAGCAGATTTTTAGCATATTCATCTAAATCAACTTTACTGTTATTTTTAGGTGAAGATGATGAACCAACAAAATCATCATTTAAAAATGAATAATTAGTTTCCGTTGCATCTGGAGAGATATTTTGAGAATTACCTTCATCTTGATCAATATTTTCACAATATTGTAAACTTTCCAAATTAGCATCACCTTCTTTTTCAATATAAACCAAATCTTTATTTTGACCGATTGCATCATTAAATTGATCTTGACTTTGATCTTCTTCATTATAGAAGTCGTGATCATGATCTTTATAATTATTTTCTTTATTCTGACTAAATGTAGCACCGAAAAAATCCAATGACAGCTTTTTATTTGATGGTTCATTCAGCTTTGTTAAGTTTGGAATACCTTCAAGAATTCCTGATTTAACATTATTGTTAAAATTATAATTGTTATAATTATTATTATAATTCTTGAAAACTTTAACATTTGTTGAAACTGGGATAGGAACCACTCTTGAAGCAGGAGAATCATCAACACATGTTCCTTTAAAATAAGGCATTTCACAAATAGTTTCTGCATCAGCTCTTGTATATGGATCCCAAGCTAAACATGCTTTGATGACATCACAAAGATCTTTTAATTCAGGATTTGGAATATATAATGAAATATCAACACATTTTTTCAATGGTAATTTAATACCAATTTTATTAGATAAGCTTTGAACTTCATCCCAATAACCATAAACTGGAAAATAACTTGATATATTATTTCTTGATAATGGAGTTCCTAAAACGTCCAAGACTTTATAAGTTTGTTCACATTCATTTGCACCTGGAAATAAAGGCCTAAAAGTTGCAACTTCTGCAGCAACTGAACCAAAAGCCCAAATATCAACTGGTCTTGAATACCAATTTTTTCTAAACAAGATTTCTGGTGCTCTATACCACCTTGTAGAAACATATGAAGTATATGGTCTTTTATTATCAACATGACGTGCTAAACCATAATCTGCAATCTTAACAATAAAACTATCATGATATTTAAATTCTTTTGAATTTATAAAAGATTGATCATAAAATCTATTTGAAGGTGTAACTAAAATATTTTCAGGTTTAATATCTCTATGGAAATATTGATTTCTATGAATATGACGTATACCACATAATATTTGTGATAAAATTGATTTTAAAGTTGTTTGTGAAAAATAATTATTTTTTCTAGCCTTCATTAATTGATATAAATTTTGATCCATACATTCCATTACAATATGTAACTTAAAATTTAAGTTATCAATAAATAATTCATACACTTGAACAAGATTTTGATGAAATGGCATAGCTAATATGAATCTAATTTCTTTAACTTTCGTATAATCATTTAATTCATTTAATTTTTTATTCATTGTTTTGATTGCAACTAAACCAGTCTTTTTATTGAAATAGTTTTCATGTTTGTAGAAACCATCTCTTTCTAATAATGTATTTCTATAAGTTTTAAATTTATTTGGATCCAACAAATTTTGACATGATTTTGCAAGTCCAACAGACCCAAAACTACCATTACCTAAATTACTAACAAGTTTATATCTTCCATTAAATGATTTTAAAGGTAAATAAAAGGGCGGATTATCAACATCTAAAGGGATTTTGGATGGTGAAATTGATGAAGATCTTTTATTTGATGAAACATGGAAATTCATTGAGTTACCAATCATTTTGAAGAATCGAAACCTTCAAACAGTTAATTTACTTGAAATAATATTCTTTGCAATAAAACGCTTGAAACAAGAACCAACAAACTAAACCAATCAATATTTTAGTAACAAACATAAAAGAAGGAAAATAATAATAAAAAAAACGCACACAAACACTCAAAAGTTGAAATTTCTCTTTGAATAAACCAATAACCAACAAATATCCAAACCCACTAGCGCGGAAGGAGATATTAATGACAGATAAGAGTCAAGATGTACTTGATGAGAAATGATAAAAGGTCTGGTATAAGTCAATCCGCACTTATTTGTCTCGAATTGTATGAGATCTTTTCCTTAAAAAACACAAAAGCATAAAGCGCTTAAAATCTGGGGATTAAATGTTCACCAAAAAAAAAAAAAAAATACAATAATATATCTGAACCACAAAGACAAAATTTGACCAAGGGTAAAATTTGACTAGCGGCACTAGGGAATAGAGCAGTATGAGCTGTGTGAGCAGAAGGATGAACGACGGTACGATGTCAAGCTGAAGCGGAACCAGTTAGTTGAATGAACATCATTTTCCAAGCATCAGAATATAAACAAAGGTATGAAATGATACATTTTGGCTAACCACAACACTGTGTAAAAAATGATAAATCTTATCCGCTGATGTTATAACTAGTGTAGAGTCTATTATGAATGACTCAAATCGCAGCGGTAATACCAAATAGGACGTCTTTGATAGTTTCAGGATGTTCAGAACCAATTGGTGCGTTCTGAATCTAATTTCCTTTAAAATGTTGATGTAGTTGTAGTTTGAAAAGTATTGTTTTTTTTCATGAATATTTATTTATTTAACCGTTTTTTTTTCAACAATCAACAGATCAAAAATTATATTGAATTTGCAGGTTTCTAATTTACGCCCCAAACAGGCCATTTACAATCGAGAAGAAGACCATGGGAAGTTGATCAATAGTGTAAAAAAGATGTAGAGCAATGAATAATTCATCATCTGCTCTGTTTTGCTTGAATCTTTTCCAATCAGCGTTCCTTAGCGCAGTATTCGCGAGCACTCTATATAGATGTCAGTGAACTATTTATAAATAAACTGTTGAAATATCAACATCAACATCATCTGCAACAACTTTATGAAAGCAAGGATTATTACGAATTCCGAAACCATCGTTAGGCACTAAAGCAATTAACTCGGAAACCCAACATGTTCTGACTGTTCAAATATGGGGTCTTTTATTAGTACATGTCGGCATTGTTATTGTACCTTTTAAAGCAATCAATTTAACGAAATGGTCCAAATTATCATATATTTGTTTGAAAAGAAAACACGATGAGACCATCGATGATGAGTTATTTACCTAATTTGTCTTGACACGTCTATAATTGAGTCATGAGATCTAGTGGAAAATAGTGTCAAAAAACTCTTGAACATGAGAGATTTTTAAATATATAGCAAAAAGTATATATAGTGAAATGCACTAATAAATCAAGATCATTTGAGTACTAATTGACTATATTATGAAATAAGTGTTGATGATGCAAAACTATTGCTACAAAGCCAACATTCCAAAGCAAAATACCATGAATTGAAGCAATATCTTTTTTTCAGAATTGAACGGAAGTAGGATAGGCTTATAGAGCCTTGACTATTTTGAGTCTTAAGCCCTGTTCTACTTCATCCTTTCCTCAAGGCCAAGTGAAGAGTCAAGAGTCAACCTTTGAATAACAGAAACCAGCTTAATAAGATGTAAATATATCTTGATCAATGTACCTCACATTATATCATGCTTCAAATTACATTAGGCAAAAACAGATTCTCGCGATTCTATACATTAGAAAACAGATCTGATCAATATGCTTATGATTTATTTAGCAGCTTGTAGATGTAATAAAAATTTACATGGCCCAATTAACCATTAGGATTTCTCATCCCAATGGGAAGTTTTCCAGTCAAGAGTTAATATTCAAGAATGGAGATGATTTTAATGATGTTGGTTGTTTCAATCTGATGAGCTTTTGGTGTGAAAACAAAACCAACAAAAAAAGTCAATTTTTTTTGTTCTCCGCCTAGCTCTAAGCTCAGTCCGCCTAAGTGGATTGATTATCCCTTGAAAATTTTAGCAAGAAGTTAGTTACCCACGAAAACAAACTTTTAAAGAAAGACTTCGAAATAGTACTAATTGAATAACTTTAAATCTAGTGCAGTTTATATTTTTAGCATCAAAATTGTCCATATAATTTATAGTTATTATATATAAAATTTCACAAATGTAGTTTAATTATTACCAACTTCAATTCTCGCTTGTACATAGTATTTAGTTTAGTCTTTTCAACTCCAGTATTGAACAATGCATTCATATGAAACACACATCAAAGGAGTTAATAGAATGAAATCTGGATCAAGTCATTTTACGAATAAGAGTAATTATAAATGTCAGTAATGTGTGTATCTTACTGATTTATTGGCAAAATAGTTTCAAATTTGTTTCAGAATCCGCGATATGATTAATGTTGGATATTTGAATGTGTTCATCTGTTTAAAACCTTACTGGAAATTTCAGGATCATCCAGGAAAAGTGAAGAGGAAAGCAGCCAGACAGCCATCATAGAAGGGGGATTCAAATATAGAGTTGTATTTGTTTTAGAAATACGAATTAATCATGATGATAAGTTTCTTGATATTACATATTCTGACGTTGGACTTTTGGATGTATATCAACTTGAGTTTATTTGATGGATTGATGTATCTCCACAATGAACATCATCATCATCAACATCATCATCACCAGGATTTTATCAGGTTATCTACTTTGAAGAAGACAGTCTTTCGGTATGGCTTAATAAATGCCAGTGTCAATGGTGTGATTTAGCTCTATTAAAAAATATCCAGTTTATGATCCCATATTATATACTTGAATTTCTGTTTGAGATACCATAATTTCCCCCAATTCCAACGGTGGATGATGATGGGATCAAGCCTACTAAAAATAGCTCTGCGCCTAAACAATGGTCATTGGCTACGCAGAGATGTCTCATTTGCTCCTTCTAGAATCCCGCCCAACTCTTTGCTAGACAGAAGGGACAGCACTATTGATCCAGTGGAAACGCCCCGCCCAGTCTAGTTTCACCAAGTGTCTGTCTCCCTTGTACTTGTTTCAAGCCCTCAAAGGAATTTACCCATTACTGAATAATATCGTAACTGATGTTTCCTTCTGTAATGTAAGGAGACAGACAGCTGCTCACACTTTACCTAGTTAAGGATCTCAGCCCGGCTTTAACACGCTCTTTCAACTACATGCGCAGAATGTAATAAATATGCTTTCTGGCTAATCTTGATTCAGATTAAATGAACGCGTTTTTTATCATCAATGAGTACTACTTCTGTATCATCGAGTATATGAATTGCACTCTGGATAATAGAGTCAGGAGCCATGCTAATCTTTCCTTTATAAGCTTTAACCTCACTTCAAGAATCCACACGAGTCACGAGTCACGAAATCACGACTCACACCAGTTTCTAATTTCCTTCAAACAGTAGTATTAAAATTGTTGTTTGGATAAAATTTGATACTGAAGATCTGGCTGAAGCTTTTTTTTTCCAGTTGTAGATCCCTTGATCAACATAAATCAACGGAAGTAAAATTGAAATTATCAAGCTCTCAGTAACTGAACAGTAGCAGTAAATGATCTGAAAAACTAGCAGGGGTGATAACTCATCAATTAATGGCTTTAATTGATGCTCTTCAATTTCTTCTTCTTCTTTTCTTTCTCTTTCTTATTCTCCGTATCCCCAGTCTAGCACTCTCTGCCTAGAACCTACTGGCACTCCCTCTGGGACTCCCTCTGGGCTCCCTTTGCGCTCAGCTCGGGGCTCCCCTGCAACGCCTTGCACAATGACGTACGGTGCCCTGTCCAGCTCTGGCTCCTCGCAGGCTGTTCCTTTACATAAGCCACGGCCTCAATTTCGGCCCATATTGGTCTTTCTAGGCGCGGTGGAAATATAAAAACCATCAACAATGTCAATTTGATCAGGATTCAGATTCCAGTAAACAACAACAAATTTACAACAAATTTACAACAAATTCACAACAAATTCACAACTCATCCAGACCATCAAGGGAAACAGCGCCAAATTTATTACGTTATCCCTGATTGAAGTCTATCCAATACCATCGCTTAGACATCCATACAACATAGCTACAAAAAGTTTTTGAAAAAGAAGCGCGGCTATTCAAACTATATATTAACAGAGAATAACATCATTTATAAAGCAATCTCTTACAATCATTTAAATTTGACTATATCTTCAGGAGATTTAGCTCGCTCATACAACTCATACAACTCAGCATACCCTACGTCATATATCATCTTTATCACATAACCCTTTGTGATTGAAAAAACATTGTTGCCATCATGTCTCAACAATCTGGTACTTCTTCTCCTGGGTCGTCAGCTGCTTCAAATTATGAAAATGCTTCATCTTCAATGGCTAGACCTCAAATGATGAGACCTGCTTCTCCATCTCAAAGATCAAGTTCTAGTATTTTAACAATGTCAAAATTATATCAACAGCAACAACAACAACAAGGTGGTAATATGCCAAATGCAACTTCTGCTCCTCAAGGTTCTTCAAATCAAAGTGGTAAATTATCTCCAGGTGGTTCAAATTATTCAAATTCTCATCGTTTACATAGTCCAAAAGCTTCATCTTTTTTACCAAAACCAAATTCAAATAAAAAATTACATCGTCGTGTTTTAAGTGGTGGTTCATTAAAAGATGATTATTTTACAAATTCTTCAAATAAATCAAATCATGGAGGTTCTCCGTCTTCAATTGCTGAAGGTCAAACATCCCATTCTCCTGGTCCAAGATTGCCGACTTTCCAAAGACTTCCAACTGATCAAACTCCTGAACAATTACAATCAACCACAGCAGCAGCAGTTGCTAATACTCAATCTGCTGGTACTAAAAATTCAAGTGATAATAATATCACAACACAAGTTACATCAACTCCTGCAAATGAACAACAAAAACCACCAACTCACGTTTCTCCAAATTTAAGTTCATCTAAAATTTTTGATCGTAGAAAAGCAAGAGAAAAAGATTTTGAAGAAGATGTTGAAAGAAACTTTAAACAAGAATTTACATCATCAACAGATTTAGCTGATCAAAATGATCCAAATGTTGATAAACAATATCAAGAAAAATTAGCAAAATTAAAAGCCGAAAAAGAAGCTAAAAAGAAGGAAAGAAAAGGTGTGGAATTTTATAATAGTGATTCAGGTTCTGATGTTGATATTAATTCTGATAATGAAGATTCTTCAAATGGTAAAGATAGTGGTAATAGTGGGAATAGTGGTAACAGTGGAACTAAATTAGAAAAACCAAATAGAACAGATACTAATTCAACTACATCGTCTTCATCAAGTGATGAAAATAAAGCTGCTAAAAAATTTAAATCTGTTTTCCAAAAATTAATTAATCCAGAAGGTTATAGTTCAGATGATAGTTCAGATGAAGATGAAGAAACTAAAAATAAAAGATTAAGAATTGTTCAACCAAAATCTGAAGAAGAAGAAAAAGGTGGATTTTTCTCAAAATTAATTGGTGGTGGAGGTGGTTTAGCTCCAGGTGCTACCAAAAATGAACAACAAAAAGCTGATGATGAAGAAAATCAACGTAGAATTATTAGTGATGAAGGTGTTGAAATGGTTACTTTAGATCCAGAATTATTTAAAAATGAAGCTAGTGGAATCGTGGGATCTCATGCTGGTTCAAGAAGAAATAAAAAAACTGCAGCTGGTGCAGCTGCTATTGCAGAAAGTCCAGAACCTGGTCAAAAAGCTGATATCGCAGATGAAACTACTTTGAAAGATAATGCATCAATTAGTTCTCATGAAGGTTCATTTTTAGCACCAAATCCAGATAATTACTTAAGAGATGATAATGATGTCTTTGAAATGAATTTAGATGATAGTGGTGATGGTTATATTCCTCCACCTGAAAGAGTTCGTGGTGGTGTCTTATCATCATTATTAAAAATGTATCAAAATCCAAATGAAGCTTCAAAATCTCAACAAAGTCTGGCCACAAGAGGTGATAGTCCTATTCAATCAGGTGCTTCAACGCCAACTGAAATGGATCAACATTCAAAGATTGATCATCAAACTTTAGCTGGTCGTTTGAAAAACTTGGGTAAAAAAAAAGTTGCTATTGATGATAATAATGTTAATCAACAACAAGATATGTTACAAAAACATAGAGTTGAAAGTTCTGTTGATCTTGGTGAAGGTAGTTCAAGTGGTGGTGCTGGTACACCAGCTGGTAAACAATCATATTTGAAAACCATCAAGAATAATGTTTCAAATCCTCATTTACCAAGTTTTGAAAAAACAAGACCAAAAATGAAAAGAGGTGCAAGTGCTTTATTAAAGAAAAAAGAACATACTCAAGCAAGAATTACAGTTCATATTGCAGATATTTTACAAAGACAACGTTTTGTTTTACGTATGTGTAAAGCTTTAATGCTTTATGGTGCACCAACTCATAGATTAGAAGATTATTTAACAATGACTGCAAGAGTTTTGGAAATTGATGGTCAATTCATTTATTTCCCAGGTTGTATGATTGTTTCATTTGGTGATGCAACAACAAGAACTTCAGAAGTTCAATTAGTTAGATGTCCTCAAGGTTTAAACCTATATAAATTACATCGTGTTCACAGAATTTATAAACAAGTTGTTCATGATTTAGTTGGTGTTGAAGAAGCTTCAACTGATTTAGATGAATTATTATCTTCAAAACCTCAATATCCTCCATGGGTTTGTGTTTTAATTTATGCATTTTCTGCATCAATGGTTACACCATTTGCCTTTGGTGGTGGTTGGGTTAATTTACCAGTTTCATTTTTAATTGGTCTTTGTGTTGGTGGATTACAATTTATTATTGCACCAAGATCTAATTTGTATTCAAATGTCTTTGAAGTTACTGCATCTATTGTTGTTTCTTTTATTGGTCGTGCTTTAGGTTCAATTGAAGGTTCAGGTATTTGTTTTTCAGCTGTTGTTCAAGGTTCATTAGCTTTAATTTTACCTGGATATATTATTTTATGTGGTTCATTAGAATTACAATCAAGAAACTTAGTTGCAGGTGCAGTTCGTATGTTTTATGCAATTATTTATTCTTTATTCTTAGGTTTTGGTATTACATTAGGTGCTGCATTATATGGTTGGTGTGATAGTAGTGCTACTTCAGAAACAACATGTTCAGATGATATTAGTCCATGGTTTAGATTTTTATTCGTTCCAATGTTTACAATTGGATTATGTTTAATTAATCAAGCAAGATGGTTTCAAATGCCGGTTATGTTATTTATTGCATGTGCCGGTTATGTTGTTACATATTGGGCTTCAACACATTTCCAAAATTCAACTGAATATACTGCAGCAATGGGTGCTTTTATTATTGGTATTTTAGGTAATTTATATTCAAGAATTTGGAAAGGTTTAGCAGTCTCTGCGATGTTACCAGCTATTTTCGTTCAAGTTCCATCAGGTATTGCATCTCAAGCTTCCTTATTATCAGGTGTTCAATCAGCTAATGTTTTAACTCATAATAGTACAACAACAAGCACAGATAGTTCAAGTTTAAGTTTTGGTGTTACAATGGTTCAAGTTGCAATTGGTATTTCAGTTGGATTATTCGCATCAACTATTTTTGTCTATCCATTTGGTAAAAAATCAACAAGTATTTTCACCTTATAAGGTGTGATGTTTTCTATTTCCATATAAAAATAATGATATAATTTTTTTGCTTATGAATAATTATTAAAACTGTAGAGTAACGAGATTTACATCTGTTGTCCAGATAGACCTCATATCATCAGTCATGATATATATTGACCCATGGTCGGTACAACGTCAATCCCACTTCCACCAGATCAATTACAAATTAATAATAGTCCAAGATCTGGCCTTCAATAATTTGACCTTTCCGATTCAAATCAATCTCAATTCTGCAGATCCCATTCAAAATCCATAAATTGTACCGAACTAGAGCAACTGAAAAATATGTCAGGGTCTAAAAAAATTTGAATGCCGATGACTGGAGTTGCTTCATTCTGAATCACACAAAGAGAGGTGCTGAAATGAATTGCAACTACCTTGTGTATATAGCCAACAATAAACTAGTTCAAAGACTATATATATAATTTCGTATGAGAGGCAGAATGTTGTTGTAATCCGATTCCAATTATTGCTATTTAACCGTACTCTAAATTGTTATATATTCTGAAAAATTAAGTGTCAATTTTGAATTTTTCAAGTCCTCGATGTATCCGAAAACTAAATATTAATAACAATAAGTGGAAAATTATTAAAATGATGCATGACAACATAATATCAATAGAAACGAGCATGGACTCAGTATGGTAATTTACCTATAGGGGGAAATCGAAAAATACCTAATTGAGATTAATTAAATATTATTAATTGCGGTTTAACCGTTTAGATTTCAAAAATGTGTGTGAATTAGCAAATTGATGCAATTTGTTTAAAGATTTGATAGTGGAACTCTTAACGTGGTTCATTAATTAATAAGAGAGCAACAAGGTTGCACTGTTCCAAAAAAATTGTATTATAATTATAGACTTACGAAGAATCAAAGTTATTACTAACTCTTGAAACTGGTTAAGTTTGCGGATACAATGTTCCATATAACAATCAAGTAGCAAAGATGTTAAAATACACCCAACAAATCTGAAACTGATGAAATTGTATAAATACTGGAGTAATTATTCCCAAAGTTTATAGATTTCTGATCTTAAAAGTTGTTCATTAAGATATTGAACAGATAATATTTAATTATAAAATGTTTAAAACAGGTTATACTTTACCATTTTTGGTTTGCAGCTTAATTGCAACTGTCGTTAAAGGTTATCCAGTACCTGGTAATAACGTTACAAATATTACTACCAATTTAACACAACCTTACACTCCAGCTGGTGGTCTTGAAACAAGTAATGATTCAATTCCATATTATCATCCAAAATCAGATTTTGATTATCAATCATTCTTATTAGGTTTAAATCAAGAATATATCGAATTAGATTTATTCAATTATGGTTTAGCTAAATTCTCCAAAGAAGAGTTTGCAGAAGTTGGCTTAACCTCGGATGATTTAGATTTGATTCACTTTATGGCATTACAAGAAGTTGGTCATGCTGAATTAATTAGTAACATTTTAGGTGAAACTGCTCCAATGAGATGTAACTACACTTATCCATTTGAGACAGTTCCAGAATTCATTGCATTCTCTCAACAATTAACAAGATGGGGTGAAAGTGGTGTTTATGGGTTCTTGGGTCATTTAAATTCAAGAAGTGCTGCTTCATTATTACTTAATTCAATCACAACTGAAGCTCGTCAACAATATACTTTCCGTCAATTCCAAGGTTTAAGTCCACAACCATATGACTTTATTGTTGGTGTTCCTCAAGCTTTTGCATGGACTTTAATCGCTCCATACATCACTTCATGTCCAGCTAAAAATCCAAAGATTGAATTCCAAAACTTCCCAGCTTTAGAAGTTACTAATGGACCAGATGCTTTAAGTAACTCAACTGGTTCAAGACCAGCTATTTCAACCGTTAACAATACTTTAACTGAACCAGGTAGAAGAGTTGAATTCAAATGGGAAAACCCAGGTAAACCAGTCGGTTGGGTCCCAATTGATGATGCACCAGCTATTAACTATACCGGTGCTGGTTATATCAATGGTTCAACAACAGGTAACTTCAATGGCAGTACAGTTATTTCAAACAGTACTTCAGGTGAAACAGATATTGCAGGTGAACAATTATACAAAACATTTACATTTGTTGATGGTCCTCCAAAATATGCTGCTTGGATCTCTCAATTAAACACAACTTATACTGAATTACATGATGTCGATACTGAACTAAATACTGCTTGGGCTACTCAACCAAATGCTACTGTTTTCCCAAATAGTAATAACACTATTGTTAACGGTACCGTTTTCGTTGTCTTAACTGATAAAGAAGTTCCAGTTACTCCATTCAATTTAACTCAAATTAATGCACACGTTGTTGCAGGTCCAGTTATGTACCAAGCTGACTGATCCTGACATGAACATTATATGATTATGTATGATTTATATACCCAAAACTAATGAATTTTTTATGTTATATGAAGATAAAACTTGTAGGTGAGTATGTTCATTTGCGCAAATTGTATTATTTTTATCGAATGTGGAAAACGGCGAAAAACGGGTTTCGCCATTTTGCGAGATGAGCGTGCACTTGCGAAAGTTTTGCGAAAAGGGCATCTCAAAATTTTTTTTTCTATCAAATGTGGAAAAAAAAAAAAAAAGTTAAGACCTAAAACATATAAACATACGTCTCTGAAATCATATCCACCAGATTTTGAGTTTTGTTAATCATGTCTTTAGCATCTCAGTTGGGTAACATCGCTGCTGCAAATAGCACAGTTGCATTTGATCGTAAAAAGAGACAAAAATTGCATTCTGTTTCTTTGATTTACACTTCAAAAGTTGCGGCTACTCAAGATTATGAAATTATTTATTCAAATGCTTATGAAGCTTTAGAAGAATTGATCAGTGTTGATAAAAGATTCACCTTCTTTAAGAACTCTTTATTCAGTGAAACCTCGGTTTCTATTGATAGAAACGTCCAAACCGCTGAACAAAACAGAGATTTAGATAATGCTGTTAATGCTTACCTTTCATTGATTTCACCAAGATGGAATCTAAGTCCAGCTGTTCAAGCTACTGAATGGTTAGTTCGCCGTTTTCAAATCCATGTTCATAATGCTGAAAACTTGTTATTAAGTACTATTAATTATTACCAAAGTCCTGTTTTTAAAAGAATTTTGGATATTACTAAATTACCACCATTATTTTCTGGTCTAGCAGGTTTCAAAAACACTGAAAGATCACCAACAAATACTTCAATGATTAAATTATTCACTGACTTGGATTTCTTCAATCTTTACATCAAATACTTGGAAGATGCTACATCAAAAAACATTCTTTATTCAAACCAATTATTGTTTTTCACATGTTCAGCCATCAACAGTATTGCAATTTTATCAAGTGATGATAAAAAAGTTGAACAATTAATTCCATTAGTTTTAGAAGTTTCTGCAAAATTTTTACAAAGTACTAATTCAGATGCTCATGTTGCAAGTCATACCATCTTGGCTGTTTTATCAACTGCAGTTCCATTATCACAAGAAATTATTTATGCTGCAACTGAAACTATTTTAGCAAAAATTCCAAAGAAGGTTGAACATTCTGCATTGATTTGTATCACCAAATTATTCCAATCTTTAAATTCTGCTAAATATGAAAACTTGTCAGTTAGAATCTATAGATTATTGATAAAATTGGTCAATAGTGATTTAGAACGTTTCAATGAAATTTTATCATCTAAAACTATTCAATCTGATAAATTTGTTACTGTTCTAGTTAAAACTATTTTAGCATACGAATTTGACACCAGAGTTCAATTAGTTTCAAACATTTTGAAACAAGTTTCATTACCAGAATTCGAAATGTCATACATCATCAAAGACACTATTAATGCTATTGATTCAGTTGAACAAGATAAATCAGATATCACTGCATTAATTGAATTTTACATTAAGACACGTAAAGAGCTTTTACTGGAATGTTTATCAGATCTGAAATTGTCACCAGATCTATTGGAAGCTAAGTTACAAACTTCATTACCATTAACTGTTGGTGAAGAAACTGAAGAAGTTCCATTGGATCAAGTCATTACTACAAGTACCACTGAGACCAATGAGGAGATTATTGCATCCTTCAAATCAAATAAAACTAAGACTGTCTCCTTCTTAACTTCAGACTTGAATTCCGAATTCAACACTCTATTAGCATTATACATTAAATCAATTCAATCAAAATTGACTGAAGAATTTTCCAAGGAAGTCTTCTATTCTATTGATGGTTACCATACATTTTTATTAAGAGTTGCCATTTCTACATCAGCTCCAGGGTTTTCACGTACCACTGCATTATCAAAATTTAAATCTTTAGTTTCTAGTTTTGATACCAAGGAAAACTTATTGACTTTAGTTCCAACACTACTAACTGGTTTATACGATAATCGTCGTTCAATTAGAGTTTTATCATCAGAAATTTTGAAAATCATTTCTCAAAGAAAACCAACTGATAAATTTTATCTTGAAGATTCAATATATGGTGCTCAATCAAAGGATTTACAATTAATCTCACCAAAAGATGGTGAGGCTTTATTGAAAGCTGTTTTAGAAAACTACTTTGTTGAAACTGCTGGTGTATCTGATATTCTGGCCAATGATAAAAAACATGCTAAATTGTTTTTAGCGTTCCTAGCTAACCAAGCTAATGTTGTTACTTTACCATCTGCTAAATTGACATTTATGAAAATTATTAGAGTTTCAGTTTCAAGTGTTAAAAACGCAGTGTTATCTCAAATTTTCCAATCATTACTTGAGAATTACGTTAGTCAAAGAGAATCATGGAGAGAAAATGCTGAGCAAAACAAGGTTGATTTTAAAGAATTTGAAAATGAAGTTGTCAATTTAGTTTCATCAAAGGAAAAGAACACTTTCGCTATCCAATTCTTGATTCAATGTTTGAACTCACCATATGAACAACTTGCTGAGTTAGCATCTACTCGAATTATAACCATCTTTGATGGTCTCAAAAATGAATTTAAGAGTAAGTTGGCAAAAGCTATTGTTGATTCCTTCGGTATTGAAGGTGCAACTTCTTATGATGCTCTCGATACTTTGCAATCATTACCGTTATCTAGTGAAATCATTGTTGAATTGTTGAAAGACTCTCAAATCAACCAGCCAAAAGATGAACCTGGTGTGGCCAAGAGAAGAAGAAGATCATCAGCTTCTGCTAGACAAGCTTTAAATAGTGGTGAATTAGCTAAAATTGCTGAAAATCATCTTCAAAAAATTACAGTCATTTTAGAAACCCTAGATAAGATTTATGATACATTGAAGCCATCATCAACTTTATTAAGTGCATTATTCAACTTATTATCAGATTTGGAAACTTTAGGTGGTGATGCCGGTTTACCTGTTTTGTACACTCAAGAAACTTTAGCTAGTACCATGGTCAAGATTATCAGAGCTTTGAAAGCTGAAAAGGCACAATTGGATTCAACTTCTGTTAGAACTGATATTGTTGTTGCAACTATTAGATCTTCGCCATCTCCACAAGTTCAAAATAGATTATTATTGGTAGTTGCTGAATTAGCTGCTTTAGCTCCAGAAATTGTCTTACATTCAGTTATGCCAATTTTCACATTCATGGGTGCTCATACTATTCGTCAAGATGATGAATTTTCAGTCCATGTTGTTGAACAAACTGTTGTTCATGTTATCCCAGCTTTAGCTAATGCATCGAATGAAAAGAAATCAGATGAAGTTGAATTTTTGTTGACAAGTTTTGCTTCTGCTTTCATGCATATCCCAAGACATAGAAGAGTTAGATTGTTCTCTACTTTAGCTTCAACCTTAGGTCCTGAATTATCATTACATATCATATTGTTCTTGATTGGTTCCCAATACTCAACTGCTGTTTTGAAAAACCGTACTTCAGAATCAAGATCTTTGATTGATTTTGCTTCATCTTTATTAAAACAGTTCACTGCTGTTGAACAATTGAATGCTTTAAGATCATTTATCGCTATTTGGAAAACAATCCCAGCTGAACAAATTACAAGGGACTTACCAAATGCTGATGTTTTCTACACAAGTCCAATCTTCAATTCAACAATTGTTTCATTGAACGTTGAAGAATTATCATCATTGAAAGTCAATTTATTAGAGTTTATTGATTCTTCAATCAGTGGTGGTGAAACTGTTGCTATTCCAGCATTACAATTAAGAATCGCTTCAGTCTTGTATGACGAATTAGAAGCTGAAACACAATCTGCTGGTATCTTTGAATCATTTGGTTCTTTGGTTCAATCATTATTGGAATTGATTGGTCAAAAGTTCGAATCTGGTATCAGTTCCAATTTATTCAAATTGTTGAGCGATATCCTCACTTTATTACCAATCAAAGAATTTGTTTCATCAATAACTAAATTATTATCTGACTCATCATTAGAAGTTTTAGTTCGTCAAAACTTGACATTGTTATCATTAGAAAAATTTGAAGTTGAATCATCAGAAAATGAAGAAGCACAAGATGCTGCTAATAAGTTGATTCAAGTCTTATTCACAAATATCAAAACTAATGGTGATTTAGCTCAAGCTTCATTAGATGCTTTAGGTTCATTGATCCAAAAATTCGGCTCTCAAATTGATGACGAGTTGTTAACCAATTCATTGAAATTATCTACATCAGATGTTGGTTTATTAAGTAACAGTGGTGAAACCATCATTTCCTCTTTAAGTGTTATTACAAATATTGTTTCAGTTCTAGGTATCAAGACTATTTCATTCTTCCCAAAGATTGTCCCACCTGCTTTGAATATTTTTAATGAATCATTAAAACTTGAAGATTCGGAAGCTAAGGGAACATTACAGTTAACAGTCTTGTTATTATTATCAAGTTATGTTAAACGTATTCCAGCTTTTGTCACTACAAACTTGCAAGATATTTTAAGATGTTTGTACAAGGCTGATGAAGTTTCAGAAAAAGTTAGAGGTTCAATTGTTCAAGTCGTTGTGCAAAATATGGATCATACTGCATTAATGAAAGTCTTGACAAATATTTGGGATGAAACATCTAAGTTAAATGCTACCTCAATTGGTCTTTATTTGAATACTTTAGAATCAGCTGTTGATTCAATTGAAAAGAAGACTGCTACTTCTCAAGCACCAAAATTCTTCCAATTGTTATTAAGATTATTTGAATTCAGATCAGAAAGTTCATTCGATAATAATGCTATTCATCGTATTGAAGCATTTTTCCACAACATTGCAAACAAATATGTAATGAAATTGAATGATAAAACTTTCAGACCATTATTTGCATTATTGGTTCGCTGGGCTTTTGATGGTGAAGGCGTTACAAATACTAATATTACTGAAGTGGAAAGATTGAGTTCTTTCTTTAGATTTTTCAACAAATTACAAGAAAATTTGAGATCAATTGTTACAACATATTTCACATATTTCTTTGAATCTACAGTTAATGTTTTGAAAAGATACATTTCAGGTGAATTAAATGATGTTAATTTACGTCGTATCATCTTAAATTCATTGACATCATCTTTTAAATTTGATCAAGATGAATACTGGCAAGCACAAGCAAGATTTGATGTTGTTTCTGAATCATTATTATCACAATTATCAAACATTGAAGATAGCATTGGTAAATATTTGGTCAAATCAATTGCAGCATTATCACAAAATGCATCATCAGATGAACATAATAAGGCATTAAACCAATTATTTATCTCTCATATGAAATCAGAATGTAAACCAAAGGAAAAATTATGGGCTACAAGATCCTTGAAATCTGTTTATCAAAAAGTTGGTGATCAATGGTTAACATTATTACCACAATTAGTTCCAATCATTGCGGAATTATTGGAAGATGATGATGAAGATGTTGAAATGGAAGTTCGTACTGGATTAGTTAGGGTTATTGAAGAAGTATTGGGTGAACCTTTGGATAGATATTTAGGTTAAAATTAGTTGTATATTTAGGAAAATAATCATTTAGATAATTTATTTTTGAAATTCATTTCTGTAGTTGATTTGAAACGACGTGTATGCGGTAAATAATGGTTGTAGTCTACAAAATATTAAATTTTAACAAACATCACATTAAAAATTCAAGTTATAAATAAACAATAAATATTGGACTTTAACATCTATTCTTTTAATAAATCAGCACAACGGTCTTCAACAGGTCCATATGAGTTCAAATAATATTCACCAATTGGGCCTTTTTTACCATTAGCATCAATTGATCCACAATATCTTTCTAAATTAGTAACAGTATGATTTTTTCCATCAGCAGGAACTTCAACAACAGGATTAAATTTACTCAAATAATCGGTAAAGATACCAGCAGTTGAAACATCATCTGTAGCGGTGTCATTAGTTTGAGTTAAATAATTTTTCAAATTTGAATAAAAACCACCATCTTCTTTAAGATTGAAAGAGTAAGTCAAGAATCTAACATCAAATTTACCATCTTCATCAACACCAAGCGGTTTAGATTGGTCAGTTGAAAGAATCAAGTTGATCAATTCATCTGGTGTAATGTCACCTCTTAAAGCCATACTAACATGAATACCAATATCAGACTCGTAAAAAACAGCAAAAGCAGGTTGGGGAAAGCGGTCAATCATACGATCAATTACATATTTAACAGTTTGTTTGGCACCTTCACGTTGATAATCTTGTTGAACTTGATCAAGTTCTTTATTAATCCCATCTTGAACTTTTTTAGCACCTTCTTTAGCTAAACCAGGAACTAATTTAACACCTTTAGAAACATCATCTAAAGTAATGTTTGTAGCTGCCACATTTAAACTTTCATCATTCAAATCAGCATCTTCAGTAGAATATTTGTTAACATTCTTATTCTTTTTGATATTTTGATGTCTGAAAACCCAGTTATCCATAAGCCATAATCTTTTAATTTTTGAACCATGATATGGTGATTGATAACCAGCAATCTTTTGACGAATGTCTTGCTCTATTATTTCATATTGATTATAACGACCTTTAATTCCTTCATTACCAAAAATACTATCAAAAGCACTTGATTTTCCAACTTCAGCTTCAGAAATTCCAACAATTTTACCAAAATTAATTTTTCCTAATTTTCTAGCAAAACGTTCATCAAGACCACCATCACCTCTTTCTAAACTTGACTCATGAGCCTTAGAAAGGATACCACCAACAACCATCATTGCACCAGAAAGGGCAAGAGTGGCTGAAACTACTTCAAATGGTACACATATTGCAACATTTCCAGGAGCGCATGCCAAAGAACCTCCAATATTGGCCATAGTACCACCAACATTGAAAGTTAAAAGTCCAGCGGAAACTTCAGCATCCCAAAAATCGTAATCAGCCTTTTGGATACCGAATACGTCTGAAGATTCCAAGGATTTAGATTCCTTTGAAGAATCAATAGCTTCATCAACATTCAAAGTTGGTGCACCATTAGTTGTTTTTGAAGCAGCCAAAATTGCAGTGAATGGTTTTGAAATTTTTGAGAAAATCATTATATTGTATATCTCAAATAACTTTGATATTCACTTGAATATTACCACTTGAATTATTGTCAATATAATTTTAGAGAGCTAAAATAAATTGTTTAGAAAACCAGGTTGAACAAAAGTTCGAAATCTTTTCATATAAATACCAAAGCAGTTGTAAGTCCTCAAATAACTCATGATAGTCAATTCAACTTACGAGATCAATTATACAGCGATGACAACAACTTTTCTTTTGGCAAGGATGGATTTTTTTTTGAGCTCACGCATTATTGAAACACCGCACCTCTGTGGGATAAAACACCTCGTTGGTTTTTTTGCATCTTTATTTCTCTGATTAAATGAGTAGTTTTTTGTAGCTGATTTTGTTTAATGTTGATAATCTCAAAAGGGTCTGAGGGCTGGTCTAGATTTCCATCACATGTCTCCTAGTCCCACACGTTCGGGGACTAGCGTGGAGACTAGTCCCGCTCGCGTATTTTCGCGAAATTCGCCCAAAAAATCAACATTTCGCAAACTGAATGGCTCATTTCCAAAACATTGAACCAACATTTGATTGGAATTGAACGCAATTAGGTCACCATTCCACGGGTCAACTCAGGTTAAAATCAATGTCAAAGAGATCATACACACCCACTCTTCAAGGGTTGGGGCTAAGTAGCTCTCCAAACTCAGTATTACCAACATCAATCAATGATCTTTCACAAGATGATCTGGCATCTTTTAGATCTGGTAGAACTGCTAGTTCCACGGGGACATCAAGAAGTAAGAGTTATCATGCCAGATCCAATAGATTTAGTGCTTCTAAGGGGAATTTCAAATTACCTATATTTATTAAAAGATTTTTCAAACCACCGACGTTAGATTTTGAGACTGCAATGTGGGAAATTTTCTATTTGATTGTCTCTCCGAAAAGGGTTTACAGATCATTATATTATCATAAACAAACTAAGAATAGATGGGCTAGAGATGATCCATCATTTGTAATATTGTTATCATTGTTTTTAACATTGAGTGCAATTGCATGGGGTGTTGCATATTCACCAAGTTTCTTATCTATATTAAAATTGATATTATATATGGTCTTTATTGATTTCTTTATTGTTGGTATAATTATTGCAACAATTGGTTGGTTTTTAGCTAATAATTTTTTCAAAAAGAGAAACTCATATGGCGATTCAACAATTGGTGCAGTTTCCGAAGGTGATCTAGAATGGGCGTATTGTTTTGATATTCATTGTAATTCATTTTTAATTATTTGGGTATTACTTTATATGGTTCAATTTATATTATTACCATTATTAACAATGAATAATTGGTTTGGATTATTCTTGGGTAATACACTATATTTCTTTAGTATAAGTTATTACTTTGTGATAACGTTTTATGGATACAATGCTTTACCATTTTTAGAACATACACAATTGATCTTATTCCCAATTGGTATTTTTTCAATCTTATATTTTGCAAGTTTATTTGGCTTTAATGTGGCAAAGACAATGACAAATACTTATTTTAGTTGAAGCCAAGGAATTTATTGATAAAAATCATCGTTACAACACATTATCATCATCATCGTCATAGTCATCATCATGATTATCATGATCATCATCAATATCATAAAACAACACACCGAAATATTAAACAGTGTATACAAACAAAATGTAAATTAGTGATTTGAACATTAACATTGTAGACATAAACACATAAAATAGATAAATAAAAGAATAACTCATATAGTACAATTAAATAAAACAGGTTCTGATTGATATAAACAACTTATTTTTGAGGTTTTTCAAAACTGAAAATTCCAATAAATGGTTCGACAACATCTGGTCTACCTGCTGGAACTTTACCTCTAAATACTAAATCTGGAACTTCATAGCCTTCATCACCTGGATTCTCGCTAGGAACATTATTCACTTGATCAGATCCTGGAGTATTTGCACTAGATTTTTCACCTGAACTTGCTTCACTACCTTCTTCAGAAGATTCACCCTTTGGATTCAAAATTTTTATAAAATCAATCCTTAAAATATCATTATTTTCAACAACACCAAATAATTTGAACTTGGAATTTATTAAATCTTCATTCTTATTGTAATGTAATTTTCCTGTGGTATGACCGGTTAATCTACCCATTGTGGAACCAATACCAACTGAATCTGCATTAGCAACTTTTATATATAACCCAGAGATCCCAAATGGGGAACAATGCAGTTCTAAATCACAAGTATTTGAATAAGTGAATGTTTGTGAGCTCATTCTGAGGCAGCTAATATAAATAATTAATCAAGATTTGATTGAAACACACACAATATTCTATAATTATTTGACGTGATTTTAATATTGATGTTTTTGCAACGTTATTCGATGTTGTTCAAATGGTCGGAAAATTAAAATTTATTGACACGCGACAAAATGACTGACACAAAATAATTTCCATTATTCAAATTGAAAATAAAACAATAAATGAATACCTTCAAAAACCATTATCAACTTCCATATCTTATCTGTATTAGCTGTATGAAAGTACCCATTGACCAGCGCCCTGGAAAGCTGAATCTGTTAACATTCAATCACACTGAAATATCAGATTTAATCATGGGTATGAAGTGAAGCATAATAATTGAACTAATCCCAGTGAACCAAATTGAATTGAAACAGCTTTCAAATAGTATAAGAAATGGATTATATTTGAACAATTGATATGAGATGAGTATTATGAGGATTTTATTTGAAAAAAAAAATAGATAAAGAAAAATGGATTCTCAGATAATACACCATCATCAATCACTGAGCCAGAAAGAAAATCTTTAGAAAGGATCCTGGCCACCCACCCACCCTTGCAGTATCCAATCCTCAGACAACTTCCCAGCAACAGCAACAGCAACAGCAACTACTAAGCCAAAATTCTTGAAGAGTTTCCTCATCACACATTTTTTCAGAAATTTTTGAAAGATCAAGATTCAAAATTCAAAAACACCAATTTTGAAAAAAAATTGGCAAAGACTTCAAAACAATTCTTTGAAACCTAATGACCTAAACCAAAAGGCGGGACTGAATTCGTTTATCTGTTAATCTTTGACAATGCTTTTGAACGTTCACTTTGAACCTATAGTTGACCCCATACTTTTCCCGAAAAATTAAATGTGGCATATTGGAACCTCAACAAAAATTCCACTTCATGAAACTTCAAATCTTCAATCCACATTTGTTAACAAATTTATCTCAGAGGGGTACTTCGTTTAAGTGAAAGCATGTTGATCATCATCCACAAGTCCCAGCTATTTTAGAAAGCATATAATCATCATCAAGTCAGTAATAATAACTTCATTTCAGATTCAAATATGTTGGTATTGAAAACCATATTTCTTAAATAACCTTCAAATGCAAACGAGAATCTAGCAGCCAAATAAACTTTTCAACCCAATGATGTACTCTTCATCACAATTGAATGTGTTGGCAGAAAAGAAGTCAATCAATGGGGCAAACAGCAGCTGCAAAAAATAAAAATAATAATAAAATAATGATAAAAGTAATAATAATAGTAACAACAAAAAAATCATCATCCATAAAATCCCATGATCCACCACAGCTATGTTGGTGTTAATAACCCGATATGATTGATCAGAATATAAATCAAATAAACTTAGAATAAAGAATCTATCAATCAAGAAGAAGATAACACGGTCTAGTCAAGAAAATTCCCCAATTCCTCAACTTAAGTTATAATTTCAACTATCTTTCCAGAAACTAAATCTTTGTTCATCTTCATTAATTTCCAATCTCACATATCAAATACCATTAGGGATTGAAACCCAAAGTGATCCATCAAGATACAAATCAAGCAAAATTTAGAATCAGTTACTTATCAAGCAAGAAGATAACACGGTCTAGCTCATGAGATTCCCAAGCCCTTAAACTAATTTGTGAAACCCATCTATTTCTTTAAGGTACATCATCCTTATTCACCATCAATATACCTTTTTTTCTCACTTGGCATGTCATTAAACAACAAGATTATTCAATAGTTCATAGCTTCAGATCCATCATCGAAACAACCCAAACAAGATAGAGCTTCCAAATAGTATCAGAAATAATCATTAAATCAGAAATCACATTTCGATTCCAAGAGAGTTCCCAAGTCTCAAAGTGATCCCCGTTGTGATTCTTCATCTCAGATTATTCTTCAAACCATTTTTCAGTTTCTGCTATCTCTCACGTCAATTATCATTAGGGATTGAAACCCAAAGTGATCCATCAGGGTACTAATCAAGCAAAATTAAAAATCTGTTTACTCATCAAGAAAGAAGATGATAACACGGTCTAGTTCAAAAGATTCCCAAGCCCTTGAACTAATTTGTGAAATCCACAACCATTTCTCAAAAAAGACATCATTCTTATTCACCATCAAAATTCCCTTCTTTCTCACATGATAATATCAGCAAAACCGACAATAATATTGAATAATTCTTATATTACTGGTACAGGTGTATGTAAATAGAAGATTCTTCCAAACAGTATCAGAAGTAAACATTAAATCAGAAATCACATCCCCAGTCCAAGAGAGTTCCCAAGTCTCAAGGTGATCCCAGTTGTGATTCTTCTTTGCAGCTTATTCTTCAAACCATTCTTCAGTTTCAACCATTTCAATGAGGAAGTTTTTGATGTTTCTTCAGCTAATCACTAACCATTGGAAAATAAATCCACAAACACCATAAATACCAAAACAATGATGAAATAACTAATATCAAATGTAATCATAAAAAGAACTATAACCAAATCCTATGCTATCCTATTGTCAACCACAGGTGAACCAATCTGAGCTGCAGTTTATCCATGATGAAAAGTCAAAAGAAAGTGAACAGTATAAGGAAAAAAGATGTTCGGGAAATTTAGATCTGTATATAATTTCTGGGGAAATTTGAGAAAACTGGAAAACACAAACACAGAAACCAAAATGACACAAAAACAGTAATAAGCTCTTATACAATAGTCATTCACCATTGGAAATCTTGTTTCTGTGTAACATTGTATCAAATAAAGTTTGGAATTTGAATTCACTTTAGTTACACAAAGATGTCAAAAATGATTTGTCTATTGATTTGCATCCACAAAAACCATAGAGCCATAGACTGCGTCGACACAAAACCATTCATTACTTTTCAGCTTTAATACAAATGAATCTAAACATGATACTGGGTGGTCAATTCTATGATCAATTAACCAGAGTTGCATTCGCTAAGTAGAAGTATGTCTCGTAAAGTTTAAATGTTATAAGTGGTACTAAACTACAAAAATCAATTTGATAAATGAATTGATAAATGTTGTGATATTAAACTGTGTTGTATCTCTATAAGGTTCCTATTATATATTACAGATTATAATTTGACGTTATTTCAAACTCTTTGTGTTAATGGACTTGGATGTTTAGAGTCATTAAGACTTGAATTTTCTTTTGTTGTTGCTTCTTGATTAATTTCATACCCATCAAATGATTCTTTTATAGCATCAAGATCTTTTGGCTCATATGTATGTGTTACTAATTTAACACTCAATGAATCTGAATTTAATGATGAAAATGCTGTGTCTATTGAAGATTTATCCAATCTTTCTGACTTGGACGTTGTTTGTGATGTTAAAGGATGTTCTTTTTCTGATATCCACATTTGTTGTGCAATTTGGTTACTTTGAGAAAGCAGCGATTTGAGCTTGGGAATATCTGGTTCCCTTGGTTTAATTGAATTGGTATGATGTTGTTGTTGATGTTGAGGTTTTGTGGTCACAGATTGATTTTTCATTGGATTATAAGTTTTAAGTAGATATTGACTTGTAATTGAAGCTGAAGAATCCAACAATTTGTTATCATCAAGTTCACGATTTGTTCTGATTAATGAATCATGCAAGGGTTTATAATTTGATCTTTTCAAATTTCTCAAGTCATTATTTAAAGATTCGAAAAACATTTTTTGTTCAATACTTAAGTTTTTCCATTTTGATGTAGAGTTTGATTCTTCACTATCCTTCATTTGTTTTAAATAATTAACTCTTTGTTGAATTCTACCAAATTTCTCAACTCCTTTATGTTGTTGTTTCTCAAATTTTTGATTCACATCTTCCTTCAAAATCTCAGATAATGAATTTTTACGAGTAATATCAGATGAATTATCCTGTAGAACATCATTAAAGCTTGAATTTTCTGAATTGGCATTAGATTTCGTACTGGCAGGTTGAGAATCTGAAAATTTGTTATCAATTTCAAAAATATCATGTTCTTTATTATTATGATCATCAATATTTTCATTCATAGCTTCACCCAACTCCATAGTTAAATCATTAAAAGCAGGAACCAAGTCATGACAACCCATTGAGACTGAATTATGAGACTTGGGGGTTTGGTAATTGGATCGATTATTATTATGTGTACTTATTTTGGACTCATGGCTATTTTTACTGACAATTGAAGGTCTTTGATATTTCTGGTACAAAATATTTGAATGATTGGGTACGATTGTATCAACAGCTTCATTACTACTGTAAGCAGACATGGGAGTTTTATAACGATTTGTTATATTTGGTGTTGCATTTGGATTCAAATTGGAATGGACTCTCGAGACTTTATAATTCACAGAAACTATACTTGATGATCTTTTACCATCATGACCAGCTGTTTGATGATAAATATGATGATCCATATTAGATAAATGATCTCTTGAAGTTCTTATTTTTGATGCTTCTCTCCTTACATTAGAAGTTTCTCTTGATCGTGAAGTACTTGGAGGCCTACTATCGTTAATTTTTTGAATGTTCTTAACAACTTCAGGAGGTCTAAATTGATATTCTGGTAATTTCATCTCTGATCCATTATTACTAGTGTTATAATCTTGAAAGTTTCTAGTTGATGTTGATCTTCCTCTTCTTTCAAAACTTTGAGTTCTTGAATTTGAAGGTCTATTCATCTCACCAGAGGCACCAACACCAACAATTTGACTCATATTGGTGATAAACCCTCCTTGAGCTTTAATTTCAACAACCACAGATTATAAAATATTCTTGTCTCACCAAAATTTCCATTAAACGAGATGTTTTATGTTTACGGACCCTTTCGCTAAACAATAGAGGTCTTTATCAGTCGCAGCAGCAGCAACAGCAGCACCAATAAGGGAGAATGGACTGTATTGTATAATTTTGAGCTTCAACGTGGTGGTGGTTATTTATAACGAACAAGTGTGTGAAGTGTGTAAAAGTGTATAGCTTCCAGAGCCTCATTCTACAAAAGTATAAAAGAATAATGGGCCAAGTGGCAGCCATTATTGATTTGGATTTGATTCTGATTCTCGTTGGATCAACACCTTGTGCATCGGCATCGAATTTTTGACACTCTCGGGCAATTTTTCTTTCTGATAAGACGCTGATAAGAATTTTGAAATTGGTTTGGTTTCAAGCCGTCCGACGCTCGATTGCCCGATGCGGCAATAACGTACTCGAGCACAGGGCTACGGGGAAATATAAACGAAATGCTCCTAAATTACACAACTATATATTATGTTAACTGATGCTGACGAAACGAACTGAAAAAATGGGGAGTGCAATGAATAGATTTCAATCATAGATATCGATAGGTGGGAGTCTATCCATGTTGTAAAACCAATTGCCAGATTCAACTTCCTTGTATAACCAATCAACAGGGAATAAAACTAAATGTCCCTGGATCTCACTCAATAATCTATCTGCTGTTTCACGATCATAGACTTTTTCACCCATGGCTGAACTATTCCTTAACCCATATGCACCGCTTTTACCTCTTTTTGGATACTCTTCTTCTTCTTCCTCTTCCTCTTCTTCTGATGGTGCAGCCTCTTCACCTTGACCAGGTGCTGCAGTGTTTTGTGTATGTCTTCCTGTTGGTTGGTTCTTTGATTCAAAATCACTATCTGTTTTATTCATACCTTCATCAACTTTTGATGATATATCATCATTGTTTGATGATGAATGAGACATTGATTTAAATAATTCTTCGCGACGACGAACTTCTTGATCTTGAGCTAAACTGAAAGCTGTACTTAACCTACCAAAATCTTTATAATCTTTCCAATTTGTAACGGCATCATCTGGTTGACAATGGAAAACTTCTCTAAAGATTCTTGAATTTCTCAAAGCATTTTCAAACCAAACATCTTCATAAAATGAATCATCAATTGGATCACTAAAACAATATGGATCAATAAACTTATTAATTTTCGAATCATCATGTCTTGCATCACTCATACCATCTAAAACTTCCTTGATACCATTTGAATCTAATGCAACAACAGGAATATTATCACCTGGTAACTCTTCAATTTCACGAAATTCATTAGAAGCACGAGCATCAACTCCTGTAGAAGCTTCCATATGTTCCAAATCCTCTTCCGGAACTTCTGGTTTTAAAACTTTATCAACTGCTGTTGTATTTTTACTATGTTCAGCTCTTGAAAATGCACTACTTAATGATGGAATACCAACTTTATGACGTTTTTGATTTTCTTCATCATTTTGAGTTTTTTGCTTTGCTGCAACTCTTTGTAAATATGCAATTCTTTTCAACAAATTCCATCTTTCTTGATTTCTTTCCGCTAAAGCAATCTCTTCATGATCTGTTAACGAAGTTGGATTATCTATAAAATCATCATTATCCAAAAATTCCAAAACTTGCTCAACATTTGGTAAGAAAACATCAGTTGTATCATTGACTAAAGATTCTTTAGCCCATTTTTTTAGAGTTTTCACAGCACTGATTTTATAAACTTTAAATTCCTTTGATTCCATTCTATCTTGACCTTTTCCTTCAATATCATTTTTATGCTTTTCAGTATTTGAAACTCTTGAATCAGTACTAAATTGTTTTTTATCTCTAATACCAGAATTTTCCTCTCTAGCACGATTATTAAAAGAATGATAAAATAATGGAGCTGGTTCATGAGCTTTTTCTTTCAAGTGTGGTGGTAAATCTTCTTCACCTGCATCTTTGTAATTTGGTAAAGGTGATGAAGAATTACCATTTGTAGTAGTAGAACCACGTTTTTTAAAGTTTTGCCATTTCTTAGTACCATTTGGTAAATTTAAAACATCTCTAGATGCAATTTCAACCATTGCTGATGTGATATCATGTTCCTTCTTTTGAAAATAATTAGTTCTCGAATCTAATCCAGTTTTAGTATTTCTAGCCAGTTCTTCTAATTTGTTAAATCTTCTTTCCACAATTTCCACAAGATCAACATCAATCCCTAAATGTTCTCTCATTAATCTAACTCTCAAAGTATGAGCAAATCTAGCAGCTTTATAAGGTTTCCCATTCATTGTAGTTTCCACGGTTTCTGTATCTCTAACACAAGCGGCAACTTCTGAATCTCTATTACCTCTTTGAGATCTTTCATTGATATTTGCAGAACCAATTATTGCAACACGATCATCCACAATCATAGTTTTACCATGGATATATAATTGTTCAGTAACTAATTTACGATTTGGACCAATTCTTCCCCATTTTCTTAGTGAAAAAAATTGAATATAATCATATGGATTAATCTTCATTTTTCTTAATTTGGCAAAAATTGATGTAGAACCTCTTGAAATTGACATATATTGACATTGCATGATAACTCTGACTGCAGATCCTTCAGCTTCATCAACTTGACTTTCAAAACCTGGCATTAATGGAATCATAATAACAGCTTTCCATTTCTTCTTTTCATTATGTGCACGAATGATTCTATCAACTAAAGCATCACCAATTCTATTTTCAATAACAGTACCATCAAATGCAGAAGCTGTAACGAAAAATTGATTTTCAAGATAAACAAAATGTTCTGAAGTCTCAATCAATTTCAAATAAGCATTTTGGATTGAATGTTCAGTCTTTTTCAAACCTAATGACCAATTCCCTGAAGATCTTAATAATTGAACTTCACATTTACCGGTTAAATTAAATCTTTCCAAGTCCATTGGTGCAAATTCTGAAGGTGGTGTTAGAATTGGAGTTGGTCTAGATGGTCTTTTTTGTCTTAATAAATAATTCCATCTTTGAACAAAATGTCTACCCAAATCAGCTGCAGGTTGACCAGCAGTGACCATATGAACATCATGCCATGGCATACGTGGTACAACATCTCTATCATACATTGATTCATATGGCTTATCTAAATCAAAGAAATCTTTAACTCTTGGATTCGAATAGTCTTTACCAGGAAATTTTTGGTATTTAATCGATTCTTCATTTGCATTTTGTCTTGTTGCAAAATCATGAGGAGAATCATCAACTAAGACATGGTCTGGTGTATCATATCTACCATAGCATAAATCAATACCACCAACAAATGCAACTGTATGGTCGATTATACATAATTTTTCATGATGAGCCCAAAAATAAGTATTTTGTAACCATTGATTTGGAGAACGTAAAACGTGAATATTTGGATGTAAATCAATTAAGGAATGTTTTGTCCATAAAGAGTCAGTAACAACAGTAGTACCAACATTTCTATAAACAATTACAAAAATTTTAACACCTTGTTCAGCTTTTCTTTTTAAAATTCTATCAAGACGCCATTCCTGGTTACCATTAGCAGGACGTCTCATATATAATTCAGGACTTAACCACCAATCATGGATATAAATTACGTCTTTAGCCATTTCCATTGCAGAACTAACAGCCCAAAAATGATCTCTTGCATCAACAAACCATTGTGCAAAACAATTTTGTCTAACAGGAGCAAAACTTTCAAATCTATGAGGTTTTGACCATATAGTATTTTTTTGCATGGTTTCAATAGATTTCACCCATAATTTCAATTGATATTCGGATTTTGCCAACATTTTCATTGATCTTTCACCATTTTCCAACTTAATTGAAAGATGAGTTGAAATTTTAGCATTCCCATCTTCATCTTCATCAAACGCTTCATCTCTTAAAGACATATTTTCATCATATAAAGAATTTGCACCATCAGCAGAGTCATGAGGTCTATGATTATCCCTTTCTTCACCCGAGTACGTAATTTTAAAACTTGGATCAATCAAGAAAACATCTAAGGGAGTTGTTGAATAAATGTCAGAAACATACATAATATAAGAATTTCTAACCAAAAACCATTTGTTTGTATGTCTACCAATCATTTCTTTAATATCACTATATTTTAAATGACCAACCCTCCAGCCCTGAGCTTTAGCACTTGATCGAACAATCAGATAACCTTGTTTACCCTGAAACCCCTTTTCATATGATAATAAAACACTTAATGGAGAAAGTTCAAAAAATTGAAATAATCTATTGGCTTGTGGTCTTAAGGATAATGATAATACCAATTGTTTCAAATAAGTTTCAATTTTCAGTCTATATTGTTCGTGTTGGATTCTATCTTCTTCATTGTGTTGTTCGCCAATTGATGAAATCCTCGAAGCAAAACTATGTAAATGAGATCTTAAACTTCTTCCTGAACCAAGTGAACTATTATCATTTGAAAGCTGTTGAGCTAATCTATTCTCTTCATCAGTTTCAGCATTAGTATTACCATTGTGTGGAACTTCCAATTGATTATTATCATCATTTTCACGAACATGACCATCATTAGCTTCTTGGGTATTACCATCATCAACTTCTTGACGACCATCAGGATTTTGTCCATTTTGTAGTTGATTGCGAATTTTATTTGAAGTGTCTTGGGTACCATTTTGTTCTCTTTGCACTGAAAGATATTTATCATTAAAAGTGCTTGAATCCTGAATATCCTCTTTTGCTCTTGGAAATCTTGGTAATTCAACAGGTTTATAACCTCTAAACCCTAATGATTGGAAAAAAATAACTTTCAATCTAGAATGTAGAACAACCAAATCTCTCAAATCTTTAACAACAAACCATTTAACTCTATTTGGACCAACACCATATTCTAAATCAATTCTGTACTTTTTATGTTTACTTCTTGGATTTGTAATATCATTTACAGAAAGACCTAATAATGAAAGTAATAATGGAGCTCTTCTACTTCCATGTTCATCTTGTATAAAAGAGGCACCCGCAAACAAAGCAGCTGGAGAAACTGAAATTAAACTTGTAATTAAATTAGAAGCTCTCATCTTGGCTTGTTCTTCTGATTCATCATAAACTTGACGTTTTGATTGTTGTTGAGCTTGAGGAACTTGGATCTCAGAATCTCTTTTCTTACCAAATCTCAAAACATGTTTTAGATCTTTCCATCTTGTAGAATCATCTTGATATGGAGTACTTGGTTGACTTGATTGAGTACCAAACAAAGGAATTCTTTTAAACCAAGTGGGTGTTTCATCTTGTCTTGAAGGCGAGAATTGTCCATCCAACTGTTGTTCTCCAATATCATCTCCGGCCTGAGTCCCATTCTGTTGTCCAGTTTGAGTACCAGCTTGAGCATCAGCTTCAACTTTTTGACCTGGTCTAACATATTCTTCTTCAGCTTGTGGAGCTTTTTGATTTCGTTCCTCAAATTCAGGTTGATGAGCATCATCTTGACCCATACGAATTGGTCTTTTATCATAATTATTCACGGTTTCATCGTGTTTTTGCTTATCTTCACCGGTATCTTCATGTCTGGTTTGCATTCCACTCTCTTGAGCACCTTCTTCCAAATCATCATCTCTGAAATCCCATCTGTTGGGTATGTAATGAGGACTGAATATTCCACCTTCTTTGTTCCCTTTCCTCACTTTCTGGAAATCATCTTGTTTTTCTTTACTTTGCAAATTGTTTTCAGGTGCTTCTGGTGAGTTATTACCATTCAAATCCTGTTGTTTACCATTTACCTGTCCATTTGACTGTCCATTTCCCCTTCGCTTCGTGGCATACGCATTCTGATCCAACTGGTCCAATGTCATCACTTTATTGGTCTAGCGCTGTATTCACTGGGATCCTTAATAACCGTTTGGTGGTTCTTCAATCGAGCTTTGGGCCTCAATTATTGATGTTATGGTCGTTGTGGACGTTGCTCTTTCAATGTTTTGTGTCAAGGTTTGTTTTTTTCACGACTTTTCTGTGCAAACGAGCTGAAATACAACAACAATATTCCAAATGAGCTAAATCAGGGAAGACAGGAAGACTCTGATACAACTGATAATGCGACTATGATTTTAACAATATCTGGCGGAGCTCTTTATAGATGATGTCCAATGTTGTATTCTGCCAATTTAGAGGCTTTTTCCAGGAATTGAAGACCTGGAATTTTATTTTGGGCCCTGAGGCAGTGAAGTATGGAGAATGATTCGTGAACGACAGCTACGATTAGAAAAGTAAACAGCATTCAGGAACACGATCTGAACTTTTTAGGTTATCTTGCAATCGGCGTAATCTATCTACTTCTGGCTCTTATCCAAGTCTCTGGGTATTAATTACTATACGCGTACAAGAACTCAGAAGACACCACCATAATTTTGACCTTGTTGGTTTTAATGGTTTAATTTTGTGAAAACTCACTCATCCTGATCACTTATGATAGTTGTTAGTGCGACACTTGCAAGAATTATTTGATTACAACTACTTTTAATAATTAATTGGTCTCACTATTCCATCCATGGATTCAATTCATTCATCTATTTATTTATTAACTATCCCATATTTATAACATGTACTGGGACAATAGTGTCATCTTCATACAATTCTATCCATTTTGTAACTGAAGAAAGAATTCCATAAATCTGAAGTATCAACATGTTCACCATTTGCTTCAACTAATTTAGTGAAATTTTTAGTTAATTCTTGAGTATCTAATTTTTCTCTTTCTTTAACTTTCTTTCTTGTTGATAATAACATTATACTTTCCTCTACACTACCAGTAATTGAAAACATCCAAACACAAGTCGGTTTTTTTTGACCAATTCTATGAATACGACTAATTGCTTGTAATTCTAATGCAGTATTAACTAAAGGTTCACAAAGGAAAACATGTGTTGCATTAACTAAAGTTAAACCTGATGCTTCAGCTTTTGCATTTAACAAGAAACAAGTTATTTGAGAATCTTTTTTAAATGTTGCAATATCTGATTTAATTGCAGATTTTCTACCTGCACCAACTCTTGATAATGTACTTTTGGAACCAAGAAATGTTATACCATTTTGTCTGAATGCATTACCAATAATTTGTAATAATTGAGTCCATTGACTATATATAACAATTTGAACAAAAGGATCTTGTTTTTTCAACCATAGCACTTGTTTAACAATTGTATTAACTTTTGAACCAAAATTATTTTTAATTTTGATATTATTTATATCTAATAAATTATCTTTATCTAATCTTTGATAAACTTGAAACATTTCTTCATTTTTATTTTTAGAACCATTTTGATCATCTTCATTTGAATTGGTAATCATTCTAACATTAATTTCCTCCTTATTATATGTGAAATTATAAACATCAACTTTTGTAACACTTTCCTTACAAATTGGACATCTTGAATGTCTTTCTAACCAAGAATCTAAACAATCTTTACAATATTGATGACCACATTTTGTTAATGAACCAATTGTAATATTACCACGACAGACAACACATAATTTATCAGGTTCTTGAGCTTCAGCTTTTGCCAAAGATTCAAGGTAACGAATTCTGGAACTTATAGTGACTAAAGTTCTTTTATCATTTGAAATTCTTTGTTCTAATCTAATCAGATTTTCATGTAAATCATAATTTCCATGAGTATATTCATCAAATGGACGAACATTATCTGATAAATCTTGTAATTGTCTAAAATATGTAATTCTTAAGTTATAACAAACATTCAAGTTTTTGAAATTTTTTTTAACAATATCCATATTTTCCTTTTGTTCTTCAAAAATTTTCTTTGCATCAATAATTAAAAAACTAAAATCCTTCATCTCGGAAACAGCTTCACCATTAGAACTTAATTTAGCAGCAATTGTTTTTGAACTAATAACTAAATGTCTAAGTGAAAACTGTAAAATCACTTTAGGATAATTTTCCTCTAATTCATCTTTAAAATCAGAATTTGAACTATCAATAATAGCATCAACATTTTCAAAATCACCCGCATCATTCTTACCAAAGATTAAAGAATTTCTATCTTGAATAGCACGTTGTAAAACGTCAAGATATGCAGCGGCTTTTTCTTGATCTTCTAAAGACCCACCATATTCTTCACCATTTGGATCTGTAACACCATCTAATAATGGAGTACTTAAACATTTTGTTAAATTTTTAATCCAATCATTTAAAACTTGAGCTTGTGAATTAAGTTGTGTAATCACAGTGCCAATTCTTGAAACAAATGCTTGAGTATCTAAATTGTTAAATTTTGGGAAATCCATATTAATAAATGATAAATATTGAGTTAAATTTTGATTATCTAAATTTTTCACAAAATTACTAACATTTTTAATTGGTTCAGATAATAATTCTTTTCTAACATCTTGTGCTAATGCATAATATTCTCTTTCTAAATTTTGATGTTCAGATTCTTTTTCAGTCAGAACTCTATGAATAACAATATCTTGATTTATATGTTCTTCACCACCTAATTCTGGATCAACATCATCTGGTAACATATCTTTAGTTATCCCTGGTACTAATTTTGAGATTGGAGGATTATATAATTGATAATGAGCAGATGCAATGAAAAAATATAATCTATGTAATAAATCTAAATTAATTCTTAAATTAATATGTGATCTTTCTTCAAATGATGAATTTCTTAAATCATTAACTCTTTTTAATACATAAGGTAATTCCATTTCCCAAACATTTAAAGCTTTCTCAGGTTCTTTTGAATATTCTTTAATTTGACCAATTTCTAAAACACTAAGTGTAATATCTTTTTCAATTGCACTAATTTTATCATTTGATGTATCAATCATATTATTTAAAACTTTATCCATAGTTTGTAAACCTGGATTTTCTAAAACTTGAGGATCTGAACCAATATTTGCATGACAACAAATTCTTCTTAATTTTTTCAACCAAAAACTCATATATTCATGATAAGATTGTGAAGGTTCCCAATCTTCCACTATAGGGTTCCCATTTTCATCTAATCCAACTTCTTTAAGAAATTGTTTATATAATTCTTCATAATTATTTTGTTCCACTGGACCAAATGGAACACTTAATAAATATTTTTCTTGTGGTGGGATATTAATATCATTTTTAACCATTTCTTTTGTATGTCTTAATGATAAATCTTTAAATAATTTTATAAAATCATCAGGTTTATCAAGTAATAAATTCCAATTTTTATTATTAATTGCAAATGGATGTATTTTTAAATATGATAATAAAGAATTTAAATCATTTAAATCATTTTTAATAGGAGTTCCTGAAACACCCCATGAATGATATCTTGGAATTCTTGTGGCAATTTTACAAATATTTGATAATGTACTACCAACCATTTGAACTTCATCTAATATAATTCTCCAAAATTCACACATAACAAGAGGTGATGAATAATCTTTCCCATCTCTTAAAATATTATGACTTTCTTTTACATCTTGAATCATATTTTGATAAGATTCCCATGCTTCAGCTTCAAATTCATAAGATGGATTCAATTCTAATTTAACAACTTCTGGTTTTTTTCGACTTCTTTTAGGTCTTGCTGAAGGATTATATAAAGCATTATGAACTTCTCTTGATATAGTATTATATGATGCTAATATGATATCATGTTCACTAATTTCTTGAACTAATTCAAGACATGATTTTTTAGAATTTGAAATTCCAGGGTAAATCATTATATTTAAACTTGGAGCATGTAATTCAATTTCATCATTCCATTGATGTAAAATAGATTCAGGACAAATAATTAATGTTGATTTAACTTTTTTAATTATTCTTTGTAATTGAAAATCAAAAGTTTCTTGATTAATTTCATTAAAAGGTCTTTGATTTAATAAAATTAATGAAACTGTTTCTACAGTTTTACCAAGACCCATTTCTTCAGCTAATAATCCAGTACCACCAAATTTCCAATCAAAATCATTTAAATATTCCAAAGCTTTAGATTTTGAACATAAATTTTGTGTATAATCATTATACCAAAATTCTTCAGAATCATTATAATAAGGTAAATTTATTGATTTAAAACCAAATGATAATCGATCCAATGCATTCATTACATCTTGATCTGAAATCATTGATTTATTCCAAATTGGATATTCTTTAACCGTACGAGTTTCTTCATCATAAAGACAATTTTCTCTTGTTAATAACCAATTTACAGTTGTAGCTTGAAATTTTAATAAATCAGTATCTAATTCTGAAATTAATGGAGCTTTAGAAGCTTTTGGATAATCTTCAGTCTTTTGTCGTATAGTTTCATAAAATAATTCAGTTGATATTTCAGTATTTGATTGTGGTTTAGAGAAATTTGCAATCATTGGGATTAAAGTTTTAAGATAATTTATTGGTGCATCAGGTAAATGTTGATTCAATTTTAATGATTCAATTAATTGTATTTTATAATTAATTTGAATTTTAACTTTATATGATTCATTTGTCTTATCCAAGATTTCCAAATTAAATGATGGATAATTTAATTTTAAACTTGTTGTATTTTTCAATTTTGCATTTTTGAAAAATTTAATCTCTTCCATAGCTGGATTTATGAAATTTATATCCTTCATGATCAATATAGCTATTGGTGAAGATTTTAATTTATGGGAAGCTTTGGTTTGTATCACCATTCCATTTGCATTAAATTCAAATTTGATATCATCAATATGTAATTGATCACCAATATTTCTCTCCACTAACGGACCTAATGGATATGTTGAAGTATTTATGACACCATCTTTGGGCACAGTACCTTCAGCTTCAATTAGTCTATCAGCTATGGTGATATAACTTGGATCTTCAATCCCCAGTTCCATAGCGACTTGTTTATTATGATTCATTTCATCATTACCATTATCATTATCATTACCATTACCATTGACACCATCATGACTTGTTCCACCAATCTTTCTCTTTTTATTTTTTGGAGCATGATCCGCCCTTAACTGTACACACCTATCCACTGTCCTGAAAGCAAGGGACTTCACTTCACCATGATGAACCTTTGTATGTGTCATTTTAACACGGCGGTTCAACAATACAACAATAATCAAGATGTTTTCCAGAGGCAATATCTATATTTTTTGGATTTGGATGGCATAAAAATCTGCAGAACCAATTCGCGGAAAGAAAAAGGAAAAGAAAAAGAAAATGAAAATGAAAAAGGAAATGAAAATGAAAAACCAATTCGCGGACAAAAAAAAGTGTCATGTGACTGCTCACATGTCTTGCTTTCCTTCGCTTAGTAATCACAATAAATATAAGATATTACTACTGAAGGATGTATAAAGTAAAAATGTTTCATAGTTTCAATATGTGTGAAAATGTCTAGTTGCCATGGATTGTACAATCACACCAATGTGTACCTGAATGCTTTTTGAGGATCAGATACACAGGTGACTCGGCTATTCTTCTGCTCTTCACGAGTGACATCAACAATATGCAACAGGACTCAAGATCAAAATGGAAAGCTGAATAGAGCATTTGCCGTAGTTGACAAATCCCGGATATCTACAATCTGTGTGAACACTCAAGCTGAAGATCCACATGGGAGAGCATTGCGACTATAGTAATATTACTATTGATGAGCTTCTTCTTTCCTTTTGTTTAATCAGCTATACTTGTAATCGTATGAGAATTCTGTCACCAATTATAAGCAATCATACATATTGTGGTAAAGTCATAGGAAAAACAGATAAGTGTGCACTAAAACTGGACCTGATTCTAGCTACACAAATGTCCTACTTTATATTATAGTTTATAATTATATATTGGTTGTTGATATCATCGTGGTGATTCATAGTTATAATACATAATCCGCAAGGCTAAAATTATGAGATGAAATTCAGAAATACCTGATTTGAAACGATGTGAAGTCGATTAAAGTGAGTTGTGGGTTTGTGGGCTATATTATCAATCACTCTACATACTACCACGCCCATTATCTATTTATTGTAGCACTGTGTGATTCTGAGTTTTCATCATCAATTTGTTGCTATTTTCACTTGCGTTTGTTTTGTGCTGGAGACCCAATATTGAGTGGAAAAAAAAAAAAACAACAACAACAACAACCCTACTGAGCCCTTATTGCTAATGGGATAAAGTACTCATTCGTACATTATTTACTATTTACTATCATCTTATTCTGTACATAATCATCAGCCATTTCTTATAGATTTACAGCAATTGCTTTGACATCTGAGTTGATTAATTCCGAATCTATATATACATCTGAATTTCATCAAAAGTGATGGAAACAGTAGAAACAAGTGGGAAATAATTAACAAATTCTTGGAACAAGTCATACAAAGTGGCATCATTTTACGAATTAAATTTAAAAAGAAATCATCACATATAACTCGTTTCCAGATCCAATCATATCCCAGATTAGAAATTTGCAATTTAAATATATTTAAGTTTTTCTCTATATTAATCACTGATTAAATTTTCGCTTTGCAGCAGAGGGTAAAAAAAAAAATAGCTCTTTTTCAAAATAATCATTTGGCAGAGCAAGAATTGAGCACAACAAGATTTAGCCCCCTTTAGACGATAAACATAAACAGATTAAGAATCATATTTAATAGTTGAGATTTCCCAATCAATAAACAAATTCTCATCACAATGTTTAAAGTAAGTATACATATTCATTCAATATTTCCCAATCATAATTATATCAACATCATCATCATCATCATAATAATAATAATATTAATAATGTTGATGGGTTATAATCATACAGAACCTTTACTAATGAAGTCAACACAGAATTTTAAAAACTTTATTCGTCATGGTAAACAAGCACATGATTTAGTTGATGTGGAAGATTTAAATGAATTAGATAGGAAAACTATTGAAAGAGTTCATGCTGAAAGTTTAAGTAGTGATGTTAGTAATGCAGATACTATAATACCGGATAATGAACAAATACAGCAAGAACAACAACAATTACAATATGAACGTCAACAAGAACAATTTTATCAACAACAACAAGCTTATGCTCAAGCTCAACAACAAGCTCAACAACAAGCTCAAATTCAAGCTGCTGAACAACAACAACAGCAACAGCAACAGCAACAGCAACAGCAACAGCAACAACAACAGCAACAACAACGTCGAGGCAAAAAGAATTATTACAATTATAATGAACTTGCAAATGAATTAGTTAAAGAAGAATTAAAATTACAAAGAAGTAAAAATCAATATCCTGGTTTAGAACATTATAAATTAATGGATAAATTAGGTGAAGGTGCATTTTCAATTGTTGTTAAAGCTTTAAATTTATTAAATAATGAATTAGTTGCTATAAAGATTATTAAAAAATTACAATTAGATAATAATCAAAAAAAATCTGTACTTAAAGAAGCAACAATAATGAGACAATTAAATCATGATAATATTGTAAAATTTATTGAATTTAAAGAAGTTGAAGAATTTTATTATATTGTTCAAGAATTAGTTCCTGGTGGTGAAATTTTTAATGAAATTGTTAAATTTACTTATTTTTCTGAAGATTTAGCAAGACATGTTATGAAACAAGTTGGTGAATCAATAAGATATTTACATGAAGAAATTGGTGTTGTACATCGTGATATTAAACCTGAAAATTTATTATTTCAACCAATTCCTTTAATTCCATCAAAAGAAAGAAAATTACGTAAATCTGATGATCCTTCCAAAATTGATGAAGGTGAATTTCTTAATGGTGTTGGTGGTGGTGGTATTGGTTTAGTTAAAATTGCAGATTTTGGTCTTTCAAAACAAATTTGGTATGATGATACAAAAACTCCATGTGGTACTGTTGGTTATACAGCACCAGAAATTGTTAAAGATGAACATTATTCAAAAGAAGTTGATATGTGGGCAATTGGTTGTGTATTATATACACTTTTATGTGGATTTCCTCCATTTTATGATGAAAAAATTGATGTATTAACTGAAAAAGTTGCAAAAGGTGATTATAAATTTTTACAACCATGGTGGGATGAAATAAGTTCAGGTGCGAAAAAATGTGTATCAAATTTATTAACTGTTGATCCAACAAAAAGATATACAATTGATGAATTTTTAAATGATCCATGGTTAAATAAAGTTGAATTTAAAAGACCTAAAAAAACTGCATATTATGATCTTAAAAGATCTGAACCTTCTTATTCACCTGCTGCTAGAGCTATGAAAGATGCATTTGATATAAGTAATGCAGTTCATAGAATTGGTGAAGAAAAATTATTAAATAATAAAAAATTTAAAAAAAATAAAATGGATACAAATCAAATTTTGGAAGAGGAAGAAGAAGATATTGAAAATGTAATAAATCCAGAAAATGGTGATGTTGAAACAAAATCTGGTCGTTATTTACATCAAATTGATTTATCTAAAACTCCATCAAATGAAAATCATCGTAATCATATTGAAGAATCTTCAAATCCATTCGAATTAAAATTAGATACTTCTACAATTATAAATAGAAGAAAAAATAAATTAACAAGTTAGAGACAAATCATTATTATAATCAATTACAACATAACAATATTTATAAATATATAATAATAATAGCACATATTACTAATGAATTAAACTAATTGCTTTATCAAAACGTAGCATAACGAAAAAAAACACTACTTCTCTCCATACTGACCTCAAAAAAAAAAACAATCATCAATCACTATATAATGTATTTTAAAACCATGAATAATGATATATGTAAAAAAAAACCAATACCTGGTCGCGCCCGGATTCGAACCGGGGTTAGTGGAATGTTCTGTACTAAAAATCAGAATCCACGGTGATAACCTCTACACTACGCAACCCGGATCAGCTAAAATTTTGGCTTTGGGGAAATATTAGATCAGTCGTTGAAAAAAAAGAGTCACGTGATCAATTTGCGGATATTTAAGGAAATGGTGATTATTTATTTGAAAATAACTTGTTTGCAATGTTTTCAATAATAATCTTTGTGAACTTTAAAATTGATGGAAGTTATATTTCTTGTGGTAAATATGAGTGTGATGTTCACTAGAATTGTTATTTATGTTGTTTCAAGTAAATATTGATGTTTGTTGGTGTTTTGAGTGTTTGAGCGCCGCCTAAGTAATTTATAGATATTTTATAAAATATAATTATATAATTTAGAAATCACGTCGATCGTCTTTAAATTATTAATTAGTGAAATCATCATGATCGATCAACAAGAACCATATAATGACGCCTATATGATCTAATTTATATACATTATATTGATAAAATGTTATATTATATATTATATTAACGTCTATAGTTGTTATTACAAGTATATCCAATAAGTTCCATTTAGTTATAAGCACATTAATAATTCATGAAAAAAGTATTTTCACTCACGCCATGGCCCGTATATCAGCTATACTAGAAACTTCAATAGTGACTTTTTGCTTAAAGCTCTTCTATTGTAAATTCTAATCATTAAGTTGATATAAATAAGTACAGACTTCTCGAATTCAAAGTGTTGTTGATTTATCGGATATTTACGTTCAAAACAATAATACATCAATTACTCTTGAGATCGGTTATATATAAGCTTAAGTTCACATTGGTTATCATTAACTTGAACGATGGATGAGTTGACTAATTTATGGGGCCAAATGTAATAGTCACAGATGCAACATGATACCTTGCTCAATATATCTTTAAATAATTCCTTGATCAAGGAACACATATCATGAGATTTGAATCATTCGCTAAACATTCTTGGAGTAATGTGACATGTGAACAAGTTAACTTGAATGGATCCTCTGGTCATTATGCTTCAAAGAAATATTCTAAAAACGTCACATTTTCAATTTTATTGAAATGGAGAAACCAGAATACTAAGAAGGAGGAGCCAGTGTATTGTGTTGTGAACATTGTGCTGATGCAGAACAACCAAGTAATGCTTGTGTACTTTCAGGATCCATAGAAGTTTTGTATTCATGATATTTTTGCCGTGCTTCCTCAGTTGTTTTACCCATCACAATGATTGTTAATGAAACAAATTTAATTGAATCTTCAGGTAATGTAGAATTTCTCTGTAAATGATTATTTAACCATTGCAATACGAGGTACTAATAATTTAAGTAACGAACGAGAAAAATGAAAACAACTTCTGCAATTTCAGCCATAAATTTCATACATCTTGGTGAAGAACCAGCTTTAATAATCACAGATAATCTTGAAGGACCTAAAACATTGGAGAATTCTCATTTATGATTGATTTCCCTAAAGCAACTTATGATCCGTGAATGTTTTTAGTACATTTTTCACATCTTTAATAACATCCATAATGAGAAGGTAAGTAAATATCTAGCCACCACTCTCCAAACACATAGTTGCAACATTTCAACCTACTCTAATATTCATAAATATCTTCAAACTATCCAGTCCTCTAGCTAAATGAATGGAATCTTCACCCAAAATTTAAAAATTAGTAACACTAGCAATTAAAGGTATGAAATAACTTGGATTTTACATAGACAATCAATTGTACACTTGATGTGGCGACTACATCAAGATATCTAGGTCCATATTAACCATCATAAGGGTTGAGAACATCTGCAATAAAATCTCTTCATTTCTTCTTGCATTTATATCGATATTCTAATTCTATACACCAACGAATCCATTAATGACCCAATCAATGTATTATTTCTTAACACCATTTGCATCAAGAAAAACAAATTCAGATTTCCACCTGGATATTGATCTCTTTACTAACAAAATTTGTTTTCATGTTTTCTTGTTTTCATGTTTTCAAATTTTCTTAATCGATTTCATCATTTCCGATGCCACAACGAGCCATAATTGAAATCATCTGCACCAACTTTTTCCCCAAACCATCCGATGCGAATGACAAAGATGTGACCATGTGATAAGTAAAAGTCTCAATTCATAACATATAGCAAACTACATATTGCTTCAATTTTACCAATATGTATATGTATTATTATTATTCTTTATCTTTTTTTTCTAAACCAAGTCCCTAAACCATTAAATTATCCTTCATCCATTTTCATAACTCAACTATATATTTTTCATTACTTGCACCAAATTTTTCTAAATCTTTTAAACCATCCAGTATACCTTTGAAACCTTTATATATTTTCAAATTTTTTTGTGGTTTGATTTTTTCAGAGGATAATAATTCCCATGTTTTTTGTACCAAGTTTTCACCAAATTTTAAATTTTCATGAAATTTTTTAATTAAAACTTCTTTTAGCACAATGTTTTCCAAAAATTCTGATGAAATAGTTTTCGATGGTTTAGTGACGACTCCAACAAATGTTTTCTTTTCATTTTTGTTTTTATTAATGTTTAAAAATTCTATAACTGTATCAGTAGTTTCTTTCCCCACGACATCTATACCAATTTGTAAACCTTCTGGTACAATATCTTTCAATTCTTTTGTTAATTCATCTTTGGTCTTAAATCTATCTAAAACATGAGTAGCACCTATATTTTTCAAAAAAATTGAATGTTTTAAAGTAGCCACTGTTATAATTTTTTTAAAACCTGCAATCTTAGCTAATTGAATAATATAAGATCCAACACCACTAGAACCACCCCATATTAATAAATTTTCACGTTGATGACGCAATTTACTTTTATCAAATTCTTCATGATCAAATAAATTAACGTCTAATTCTTCTAATACTGAACCAGCAGTTATTAACCCAACACCAATTGTACAACTTTCCTTTAATGGGATATTTTCAGGAACTTTCCAAACTAATCTTGAATCAAATATTGTAAAATTTTGGAAAGTTGAAGTTCTTAAATCTCTATAAGAAGTTGAAGCAACAAAAACTTCATCACCTTCTTTAATATTTGAAACTTTGGAACCTAATTTTTTAACAATTCCTGAACTTTCTCGACCTTGAATCCATGGGAAAGAATAAATTCCAAATTTATATTTTTTACCTTTCCAATCAATTGGATTTAAACCAATATATTTATTTTGAATCAATATTTCAAAATCACCAAGTTCTGGGATTGGATAATTTTCATCAATGATAAAATCCTCATCAAAAGATTTTATAACAACTGCTGTTTGCGAAGTTGATCTTTTCAATCTTTTAGAATTTGGTTGTTGTTCTGAGGATGAATCTTCATCCGATGAAATTTGATCTAATTTATCACCAAGATCTTCAGAATCCGTGGAGCTGATACTTAAAGTACGATCATTTATTACTATTTTATGAGAATTGAAATCTTCATCTTTTAAAGTATCTAATTTTCTCTTGAGTTTACCAGTAGATAAATTTTGAGTATTAATAGATTCTTTCAAGTCTGTCTTCATTGGTTTAACAGTTTCGCTAACTTCTTTTTTTTCCGCAAAAGGTGTAGTCATCCCTATGTGTATCTCTTGTATCACTTTTGTCTCTTTACTGAATACAAATCAGGTTTTCTAAAGATTCTGTGTGGAATTTTGAATATAACAGGGAATATAACTTAATTTATATAATTTCCAGCATCACACCTATTATCTAACAACACAAAACACTGACAAATGAACAAATCTGAAACCAGTTCACACCAAGCAACTATGACAAAAACACACACCACACAAATAGCTATAGTTCCACACAGTAATTGGACCCACACTGCAACGATTTCCTCTTCTGTGCTTTACTCCATGAGGCCACAGTTTTATTTCAAGTTGTGTGGCTAAATGAAAGTGTGGTTAGATTTTCCAAAATCTGAGGCCACAGTTTGAAAATTTGAAATCTCGGACTCTGTGACTCAGCGATTACGTAAAAGAATAGAGATCAAATTGATTACAGGGAATTATAATGGATATATATATATATATATGTATATGTATATATTATATATAGGTTAGAAACCTGCTTCACGAAGTAGGGCGAGCTCATAATCATCCTCTTCATCCGGCTCTTGTTGTTGTTGATTAGCCCTGATCTTCTCCTCTCTTTCAATCTCTAATAACATATCTAGATCATCATCTGGAATATCATTCCGTGTAGAGGTCTTTGAAGGATCAGATGGGGTTCTATTTGTTGTTGGTGGTGATGATCCATTCCGTATTTGATCCTGTGTTGGTTTAGTCACAAGCGTATCAAATTCATCATCTAAATCATCATCAAATTCATCATCTGTATTATTTCTTTCATTATTTGTTGATGGAGGTTGTATTGTTTCATTATCATTATTATTATTATTATTATTATTATTATCAGTTGTTCTTGGTTCTGATGCTGGTTGTGTGGGTATTGATCTCTGTTTTTCTAATTCATTTCTTTGTGGAACAGAATATAAATCATCATCTTCATCTTCTTCAGTAACAAATAAATTATTTCTATTTCTTCTTTGAGTAAATGACGCATTGATATCATCATCACTATCACTATTATCATCATTTGGATTGATTCCATCTGTTCTTTCCTCTGTTTGGTTTCTTCCATTCTCAACACTTGGTAAATACATTGCTAATTCTTCATTATCCTTTTTCATATCTTCTTTAATCCAACTTTCTCTTAATATTTTCATATTTTTACTTTTAGCACCAACTTTCATTGTCATATCTAAAAAATCTTTAAAATTAGCTTTTGGATAAATTCTATGTCCCCATAATTGATAATAATTTAATAAATTTGTTAAATTTTTATATTCATCTTTATGTTTTAATTTTGATTTTAATACAATTGAAGAATTTTTACGTAAATATGGTAAACCTTTATTTTGTAAAAAATGTGATTCATTTAAATTATTTAATTTTTTACGTTTTGGTATTGTAGATAAATCTTCTTTTTCTTGATCAAGATCTAACCCAAGAAGGTTATCTAATGCTGTTTGACTAAGTTGAAGTGATTTATCTGGTGGAGATGTTGAACTCATGATGTGATGAATGTATCAATAGATCTCGAATGCAAACTAATGATTTAAAATAACAAGCACTTGAATATACAATTCTATTTTTCTCTAGATCTAAACATTAATTAATAATTTCATTTCCATTTCCTACAAAACAAAAAATTCTAAACGCGTAAAGCTTTTAAAATTAATACGCGAAAATAATTTGAGAAATCCAAGTCACATGACCAAAAATCAGAATTACTCAAATTTAGTATAGGACCCGACTTTAAAATATAAACAATTTATATCGATATACAACTTCATCATGATCTACAATCTAATAAGCATTATAAACGTAACATTTCATATACTCCTTCATTCCAACTTCCTTATTCTTCTTCCTCCACTCTTATTCTTATCTTTATCTTTATTCTTATTCATACATTCATAACATAATTGAATATTTTTTTTTTTCTTTTCCTTTTCAAATTCATAATATTGTTCTTTTTCACTCTTCATTGATCTCATAACATTGAATATTGAAGTATTTTAATCATATCTCATCATCATCTCTATCAAATCCTAATAGTCTATTCTTTATGAAAATTTGTGATTAAAAAAAATCATTCAAGATTTCCATCCATAAATTTCCATATATATTTTTTGGTGATTCGATTTAATACCTCTCACCATTCAATAAAGGCATCATCAGTTTTTTCAACTTCTAAAAACAAATCTTTATCACCTTTGAAAACTCCTTGATCTTTTAAAAATTGGAACTCAACTTCTTCATCCTTTACGATTTTTTTTTCATTTTTTGCACCTGATAAGATATCTGATGGTAAATTCCCATTACTTGAATTTTCAAAATACGAAACATTTAAAAAATCTTCAATCTTTAAAACTTGATCTTCTTGAATTGAACTTAATGATGATGACATTGAAGTTGGATGGATTGATGAGTTTGATGACAATGATGATGTATTGGACATTAAGGATGGTGTGGAGATTTGAGAAGAGTTGTCATCATCTGAATCATCAATAAGGACAAGTGATTTATAAGTGTTTAATTCTTCCTCCATTTCTAAATGATTTCTCTTCTTATGAAGATCTTGAGATTCGTGTTGTTGTTGTTGGTGCTGTTGTTGTTGTTGTTGTTGGATTTGAGACTCTACTTGTGGTTGGGTGCATTGCTGCTGCTGTTGTTGTTGTTGTTGTTGTTGTTGTTGAAGTGTCTTTAAGTCAGAAACCAATTTGGATAATTCAACTTTTAAATATTGGTTTTCATCTTTGATTTTCTTTAAGGCATGTTCAATTGATTCTTGTTGTTTTGTTTCCTTCTTTTTAGACTTTTTTGGTATTAAAGGAGTAGGGAAAACACTTGTGTTATTAATATTGATATTATTACCAGGACTAGTACCACCACTTGAACATGAACTTGTAGTAGATGATGTTGTTGATTGATTAGTTGTTGTAGTTGGATTTGGTTTTCTTCCAGGTCTTGGTCTTGGAGGCAGGACCCAATTTTTGGAAGTCTTGATGATTGTTGGAGGATTATTTATTGATTGTAAATGACTGACATCAATATGATTATTACGTTCTATATGATTAATTCTGGTTAGTTTTATCAACATTCCACAAAACGACGATTTTTATATCTTTTTGACTCGTAGAAATGATGAGAGACGTATATAGATGTAAAATCAAGGACATTATGAACTTACTCTCCATATTGATGCTTTTACTTATGGTACTGATGGGGGGGATCTAGCTCAATGTTATATCATCTAATGCCAATGGATGAGTTTTTTACGTGTGCTCTATTATAGGTGATTATTCTCAAGTTTTATATAAATGTTGGAATTTCAACAGTTTTACAAGTTAATTTGAGTATAAATTTAAAATCGCGGGACGTTTTGCAATTCGAAGCGTTCAGAATTTTTTTCTCTTGCGCGTGTTTGAGATTTGATTCAGGAAATGCTGGAACTACATCGGCATTGGGAACAGAGTTGGGAGCGATTCCCAGTGGACGAAGTGGTTGTTCCTGGGTTATTCTAGTGGAACAGAGTAGCACTGGACCGGTACTACTCCCTATATCCAGTTGATTTGTTCTTCGTGTACGCTTTCGTTCCAAAGTTGTAGTGCAAAGTGTTGATTCTTCGCTTACTTCTCCCGAGTCGTGAATGGCTGTATAAAGAACCAACCAAGTGAGAGTTGTTAGTCACGACATCACAACCCTTGGGAAGTGTATAGAGTAGAATACAAGGAGACGTGTGTAGTGATACAAGAAATACACTCCACTGACGAATGGACCAACTCCATCAAGGACCACTGGGGACCAACAACAGATTAATTCATTCAATTTCATTCAATTTCAATTGATTTCAATACAAATTCGAATAAAATGGAAATGTCCTGTCCCGAATCCTTCGGCTGTTCAGGGAAAAAAGAGCCATCCGCACACCAGGACAAAAGACATAAAAGACACAAAGGACACAATAGTGTAGACATTTGATGGATCATATATATAATAATAATAATAATAATAATAATAATAATAATAATGACATGGATTGCATAGATGACTTGTGCAAGAGCAGTGTTAAAGGGAAGTGTTTGTTGTGGTGTGGCATCTGGGGTAGACATTAGATAGCTGATCTCGCTAGCAGCAGTCGTATAATTGAAACAGCTGCTCACTGGTTAGAGCTTTGTGGGTTTTCGTTTTCGTGTTGATCGTTGATTATGGGCTGATTTGTGATGCCTTCTCCAGATTTTTACAATAAAAGAAGAAGAAGAAGAAGAACAAGAGTGGGAACTGTGTGATTGGAATGCCGTATACGAGGCCAAGGGATAGAAAGAAAGATTGATGATTGAAGTGGAAGCAACCGATTGTGGGACGTGGTGTCAATGGCTGGATACTGGTTTCATGAGACATTGGCTGTCCTGTCGTATGGGTTTATCAAATCATCAACAGGCATGCTGAATTGAAGAACAAATCATGGCTCCTTAACGATGGTGAAACAATGAAAAGAACAACAGCAAGGAGGCCAGGTTTTTTTGGAAAGTTGCTTAGATGAAGAATATGAAGAATAAGAAGGTTGCTTGCTGGTGTTCATTATTGAAAATTTTACTCATCCTCTAGATTTCATTGAATAGTGATCAGTGCAGGAAGTATCTTCTTCAAGTTACGAGACTGATGTTCATCTTTATAATTCAACTTTACTCGAAACATGTAATTTGGCTTTACAGAGTGTGTTACTAATGGAAAGTTGAAGTTCTTCCATTAATGTTGATGCTCATGCGACTTGGTCAGAATGGTTAACCAGCTGGTTGGTTATCGGGCTAACCGCTCTGCCTAATCTCTGCCTAAAGCTCTGCTTAAATCTCTGCCTAAAGCAGGGAGGCTCTGCCTAATCTCTGCCCAAGTCTTTTGTTAGCTTCTGCCTATCCCGTTCACAAATCATTTTCACGAGCTTTTTGACAGATATTTTTTCCGTCTAATATAAACTATAAGTAAAACGAAATAGTACTTTGAAGTAATATCAACAAAAACAAAACAACCCCCAGCGATCATACAACTACAAAATTTCTGAAAGTTATTAACATCAATTCATAACTATATACACAAGAAGCTGAGATACTCTAAAATAACTTATTAACATTTCTTGCAATTTTATCATCATCTGTTTTCCGATCTTTATTTTTAACTCTATTCAAATTAATATTCAATTGTTCTAATCTTTCCTTCTCTTCTTTAGTAAATTTTTGATAATCAAATACATCTGATTTAACTATACTTTCTACATCAAATTTTAATCTACCTAATCTTCCTTGTTTAAACCCATCAACCCAATGTATCGCAGCACCTTTTTCATCAAATTCTTTAGTTATTTTATTATATTTCTTCATTTTTTTAGAAATAATTGCTAATAATTCATAAATATCATTTGTTGGATGATCCAAATATTTCTCATAAAGTTTTGGATTTTGTAAATTACATAAATATAATAAATAATCAGCTTGAATAACTGGATCAACAATATTTGGATTAACTGCACCAACAAGACTTAATACAATCATACGAACACTTGAATCTACTCTAGGTAAAAAAACTCCAGGTGTATCATAAAGTAAAATATCTGGATTTTCATTAATTTTTATAATATTACTAGTGGCTCTTGTAACACCTGGTTGACCACCAGTTTTAGCAACTTTCCTATTAATACCCATCCCAACGGCTCTTAATGTATTAACTAAAGTACTTTTACCAACATTTGGCATACCTGTAATAACCATTCTAAGACCTAATGGTGGTGGTGGTGTCATTTCTAAATGTTGTAATTTGGCAATTTCAATAATTTTAGTTGCATCTTGACGTGATTTACAATTTATAAACATAAATTTTTCATTTTTACCATGCCATTTTTCTAATAATTTAACATCTATAGTACTTAAATCCTTTTTAGAATATAATATAATCTTTCGTTTATTCCCTAATGACCGATCTAATAATTGATTTCTTGTACTTATTGGAGCTCTAGCATCTCTTAATTCGAAAACTAAATCTAATTGTGGTGCAATTTGATGTAATTTTCCAAGCGCTTTAGCATGATGACCTTTGAAATCTGTTCGAAGAACTCTATAATCTGGGAATTCAGTTCTGGGCACAAATTTGGTGAACTTTTGAATCACTTTTGACATCCTGATGACTAGTTGTTGTAGTTGTGGTAGTTGTTACTGTTTTTTCCTGTAATAACTTTCAAAGTTTATGTTAGAAATTTATTTTTCACGATGGCAGAAAAAAAAAAAAAAAAAAAAAATTTGAATGTCAAAATAATATTAAGGTCATTATAAATTTTGAAAACATTAACGAAATCGAAAAGCTATAAAACGTCAATATAACTACTATCATGCCACTAGTTATATTCTCAGGCCTTCCATGCTCTGGTAAATCCACCCGTGCTAAAGATTTAGCTTCAAAATTACAAGAAAGAATCTCATCATTAGATCAAAATCAACCAGGTTCAAATTTAAAAATTATTTTACATAGTGATGAATCTTTAGGTATATCAAAAGAAGAATATCGTGAATCTAAAACTGAAAAATCTCTTAGAGGTTTACAAATGAGTGCTGTTAAAAGAGATATTTCAAGAAATAATATTGTTATATTAGATTCTCCTGCATATATTAAAGGTTTTAGATATCAATTACATTGTGAAGCTAAAGCATTATCAACTGCTTGTTGTGTTATACATGTTATGGCACCATTAGAAATTTGTTTAAAATGGAATAATGAAAGACCAGAAAAAGATCAATGGGATCCAGAATTATTAAAACAATTAACAATGAGATATGAAGAACCTGATGGAAATTCAAGATGGGATTCTCCATTAATACCAATTGCATATGATGATTCTACAATCCCATTTGATGATATTTGGAACACATTAATTCATTCAAAACCACCACAAGCAAATGCTGCTACATTAATGAAACCTGCAACACAAACGAATTATTTACAAGAATTAGATAAATCAACACAATTTGTTATAAATAAGATTATAGAATTTGAAGATTTACAAACTGGTCGAATTAAAATTGATGAAGATTTATTCTTAAGTATGCCAACTCAAGGTGTTTCAGTGGCTAAATTACAAAGAATTAGAAGAACTTTTGTGACGTTAAATAGAGTTAGAAGTTTGGATATTGATAGAATTGTTCCATTATTTGTGGATTATTTACATAGTAATTTAAATAGAGATGATTAGTTAATAAAAGTTTGCAGTTAATATTTAAGTGAATTAATAGGGCCAATGAATCTAAGAGAATCTTGAATATAACTTTTCAAAGAAATTTTATGTACAACTCTTATGCTTTGTTGAAAATACCTACGGAAAAAAAGTTCAATGTAAATATAGCTTTTAACAATATGGTGCGTTATATAATTTAGGCAGTACAACATCTATTTCCATTCTCTAAAGTATAACCCATGGAGTTTCTTAATTATTATAATCATTATTATTTGAAACTTCATTTATTATCTGCTCAATGAAAGATGATCCAACATTCATCAAAGTTACATTTTATCTAGTAGTCCATCGTCAGTATGAATACCATATTCT
>JAKTWW010000235.1:7241-64631 GCA_030582255.1 Hansenula subpelliculosa
ACTATTCAAATGTATCATAGATTAGGATATGAATGGGCATCATCATTATTAGCATTTATTTCATTAGCATGTTGTGCAATTCCTTATTTCTTTTTCTTTTTTGGTAAAAGAGTTCGTGCTAAATCTAAATATGCTTATTCTCCAGAAGCTGAACAAAGGGCTATTTCAGGTGCTAAAGATGTTGAAAAAACGGCTTCTTCCTCATCAGCTGAATAGATTGATTATTAAAGGTCATCTTTTTTTTTGCAATATATTTCTCATATAATAATTTTAAGGTTACGCTGGATATACCCTATAGAAAACCAGTTTTTAATACTTTTAATGCAATAATTTTAACACATTAATATTAATGTAAAATTTTGTTATACTTTATACGTTTTTCCACTGTTTAGAACTTTTTCGCGGTAAAAAGCCACAGTTGGTATATTTTCGCGAATTTTTAATACCCGCGAAAAATAATTCGCGAATTTTGTTTTTGGCGCGAACCGAAATCAAAAATAACAATCTCCTGAAATTTCAAAATTTCAAAATCAATTCAATCAACGACAAGTTTTGGACAATTATCTCTTTTACTAAAATATAAAAAAGATCATTAAAGTAATCAATTAAAAAAGTTATTAACTCAATTGATCATAAATTATCATGTCTGATTTCGCTCAACAATTTCAATCAACTTTGAAAGGTCTTGATAGCGTATGTATCCTTTTCCATATCTATTATCTTTGATTGCCATTGTATTGCCCGTCGTTTAAGAATGAAGACAATTTGACAATATAAATATAAAATTTACAATAAATAAATTGATAACTAACAATTTAATAGAAATTTGCTTCAAACTCATTATTAAAACAATTTGAACAAGTTTCAGGATTACCAAAATCGTATGGTATTTTAGGTGCTGGTGTTTTTTATTTTTTTTTAATTTTTTTAAATATTGGTGGTGTTGGACAATTATTATCAAATATTGCTGGATTTGTTATTCCAGGTTATTATTCATTAATTGCTTTAAATACATCAACTTCAAAAGATGATACTGAATTATTAACATATTGGGTTGTATTTGCATTCTTAAATGTTATTGAATTTTGGTCAAAAGCTATTTTATATTGGGTTCCATTTTATTGGTTCATCAAGACTGTTTTCTTATTATATTTAGCCTTACCACAATTTGGTGGTGCTCAATTAGTTTATAGAGTTGTTATTAAACCAATTGCTGAACAATATATTACTGGTCCTTCAACTGGTTCTAATTTTGCAAATGTCGTTGATGATGCTGCTGAAGGTGTTTCATCAGGTTCTTCAAGACATTAAATTTTTGAAGATCACCACTGATATACAATTATAATCTGTGGATAGACTTATCAATTATGGAAGACAAATATTCTTGAAACTACAGAATGTATAACCTTTTTATTTGAAATATTATAGTGTCATATATTTTGTATCCAAAAAAAAAAAAATTAATAGCCATTCACAAACCCAGAGCTATCATAATTGTAGTAGTAATGATATATCTCTATCTCAACATTCTTGCAAATCAATCATCTAGATTGTTTGTTTTAATTTACCAAAATCAAATTGTTCAGTAATTTTTTGACCATTTGTAATACATTCAAATTTAACTCTTAATTTTATCTTGGAATTTGGACTACCAACAATTTTCAAATCTTGAGTAACTGTAGAGAATGGTTTAATTATATGATTTGAAATTGATGACATTGTTAATTTTTGTGTCTTTGGTACTGCAATTAATAATTGTAAATCAGAAATTTCTGATCCTGTTTTATTTTCAATTTGTGTTTCAATAACTGCTTGTCCTGATCCAATTTGTTTTGGTAAAAATGAAATTTTAACTTCATTTGTTGAATGTGCTTCATATAATTGGGATGGTTGAGTAACTGGGATTGAAGATGAAGGTGAATCGAAAAGACCTAAAATATCATTATTATTTGATTTTTGCTGAATTGTATTGTTATTGTTATTGTTATTGTTATTATTACCACTGCTGAAAATATCATTTAATAAATCAACTTCATTACCATTGTCTTGTGGTTGTGCATTATTTGAAACATCGTTATCATCCATCAAATCTAATAATAAATCTTCAGTCTTGTTTGAAGATCCTTTACCTGATTGACCACCTGATTGGGATGTAGCAGATGCTGCAGGTAATGGTTTTGAAATTCTATTTGTTAAGGTGATAGTATCTTTAACTTTGATTGGTGGTGGTGGCATTCTATCCAAGACACCTTTCTTAATATGATCTGGTTCATTGAAAAGAACACTATAACTAATTGCTTTGATTTGAATGTTTAAATCAATTGCGTGTGTCATTGATTCAATAAAATTTTGTAATTTTCTTTTTGATGATGAATCAGAGATTTTACCAGATAATTTTAATGATGATGTTAAAATGTATGAAATTAATGTAGGGTTTTCATTTTGTAAATTGGCTAAATTTAATAAATAATCAACAAGTGTTTTATCTGTAATCTTGGAATCATCTGATAAATTTGTGTTCAATAACAAATCACCATATTCACCAACTAACCATGAAACAATTAAATTTAATCCATTTTGTGAAGAATCTTCATTACCAACTTTGAAAAGTTTGTTAACAGTATATGTTTTCAATTCATCATTATTTGGTATATTTATAATTAATGCCAAGATTTGTGATGAGATATTATTACTCATGTAACTTCCACTTGATTTGACTAATTTAATTATTGTATCAAATTTCCATTTTTCATTTGGAATCAATTCTTTTCTTTCCAAAATATTTGTAACATTAGTTGTAATATAATTTTTCAATTCTTTATCATTGTTAATTGGATCATCCAGAAAATTCAAAATTTCTTTGATTAAAATTCTAATGTTTGAACTATCTAAAATTGCAAATGATAACTCTAAGGCTCTTCTTTTGATTGAAATATCTAAATCTTGTAAACATGAAACAATAGTTTGACGATGTCTTTGAACAGCTAAAGGTTCAATTTCCACCACTGATAATAATGTATTCAATGCAATATATCTGTTATTATTTTCCCTTTTAGCACCTAATAATTCACCTAATGTATTGATACCTAAAACTTTTAAAGCTGGATCAAGATTTTGAATACTGAAAATAGTTTTAACAGTTTCATGAACTACAGCACCACCAGCATTTCTTGAATAGTCATTATTTGAAACAACCAAAGTTAAAATATCATTCAAATCTTCATTATATTTGTTAGTGATACCATATTGTTCTTCATCTGTAAAAAATAATCTTAAAGTTTTAATCAAGGCAATTTGTAAGAAAGGATCATGAATATTCACTAAATCATATTCTTGATTCAAATTACCACTTAGGATCCCCTTCAACATTTCTATAATTTTTGGAATCTTGTTCAATAAGGTTAGTCTTGATTCAGGTGAAACTTCGTAAAGACTTCTAACCAATTTCATTGTACCAATGATGACACCATGATCATGACTATGTAATAATTGATCCACTTTATCAGTGAAAATCTCAGCAAGATCTGGTTCTTTTTCAACAATCTTAGAAGCAACAATAGCAGCTTTCTTTCTTAGATAATTATTGTTACAACTAATGATATTTTCAACATCTGTATACAAATCTCTTGAGAGTTCAGGGGATGCAATATTACCCAAGGTGGCGAGTGCTAATGAAACAACAAATTGGTTAGGATGATTTAAATCATTATTCAATGAATTAGTCAACAATGTTAAAACTTCTTGATTTTCATCTAATATTAACATTGTAGCTAAATAACCTAATCTTTTATCGATAAAATTTGGAGACGCTAATAATTTGATACATTCTATTTGACCAAAATGTGTCTTTTCACCAAGGATGTATAAATAAAGCAGCTTTTGGATATTAACACGACGGATTTGATGAGTGATTGCAGTATCTTTGAATGAAGTTCTAATCAATGCTGATTCTCTCTTTATAATGGATCTCTCATCCGCGATGGTCTTTGACGACCGAACGGACTTGATGAAAGATTTTAGTGATGTGGTCATATCCTCTTTCTCCCTCTATAACGCAATGCCTGCCCAATTGATATTTAAGAGCGTCCTATCCGCACAAACAACCAACTGACCTCGTGTTGTTTTCGTTGTTGATATTTTAAATTCTGAGCTGTCTTTATTTTTGATTTTGAAGAATTGACGATTTTCGCGAAAAACACACAAAAGTTTCGCGAATTTGTTTTTTATTTTTGTCTCTTCAATTTATTTCTCCAAAAAGTGGAATCAAATTGGAAATATACGTGAATGTGTTTGTGTAACGAAGCATTCTGAGGGACGTCTGTTCTAGACTAGTTGCTATTTAGTGTTTTCTCTAAGGAAGATCTGGCATCTTACCACTTTCTGTGCTGCTCTTTGCTTTTAGACAACATTACCAAGACAGTTGATTCTTTATATTCAGAAAATTTGGGACCATTTGTATACACATATATTAACGTTACAAAAATGGTGTCCAATAGTGACAATCCAAACTACCTGTTTATGGAACCATTCATCAAATGGATACAAGAAGTGTATCAAGAAAGCACGGGGCTTCGTATTTTCAAAAGGCTGACAAACAATCAAAAGACTGGTTCTTATTGTGTGTTGACAAATATTGGTAAGAAAAAGACCGATGAGCCAATAACGGTTTATTGTAAACTTAAGAAGTTTTCAATGATGAATCTTAGTTTTGAAATTTATGACACAATTGTACACAAGCATATTTATTTTGAGGTTAATGCAGAAACTTTTAATTTCAATCATAGACTTATTGATGAAGAAACGATAAATAACAGTGCAAATTATATTGAGCGACCGTTTTTGGATGAACGTATAAGTGTGGATATGGGGCTGAGTACAACTTCTTCACCTGTTCCACAATCACCTGCACCACCATCATCATCCACTTCTACACCAACAACAACCTCCACCTCATTAGATAACGAAGCATCTGCTAGAGAAATAACATTATTGAAAAAAGAATTGGAAAGATCAACTTGTGAGAATGTTATATTACAAATGGAAAAAGACGCATTATTGAAGAAGCTTTTATCGAGTGTTCCATCAGATCAATTTAATATAATGAATTTTAATGTCATAAAATTGCTAACATACTCGCTAGGTGTTAAAGTTTATGCAGTGGAGAATAAAGAAACTCAACAAAAATACAATTTAAAAGAAATCATTTTGGATCCATATTTATCAAGAAGTTCTAAATTATTAGGTCTTGAATTGAAAACGTTAAACGAACTAAGAGGATCACATTTAGAAGATCAAACTGGGAGAAGAAAACATATTTCATATTTATTGGGTAAATTTGAAGATTTGACAATCATAAGACGTTCTCATTATATCTTGACAGAACCTTCAGTGTTGAATCTTGAAGAATTTGCCTTTCATTATATGAAGACGAATAAAAGGTTAACACCATTTGTTATAACACAAATATTGAAAGGTTTAGATTATTTAGATACCACTATAAAGAAAATTCATGGTAATATTGACCTGAGATCAATAGTTGTTGATTCTAATTGGACTATTAAATTAACAAATTTTGAAATGTCACAAAGAATTGGTGAACAAGTTGACCCAATAGAATTTATAAATGCAGAAAATGATTTATTAATAAAGCATCCACATATATTTGAAAAAATTGAAGAAAAACAACCACTTACCGTAGGATATTTCATTGATAATTGGGCACTTGGTTGTTTATTTTTCAAATTGATTACTGATAGTGATATGTTTTTAGGATGTTCACATCATAAAGATCATATGAGTATTAGTAGGAAAATTATGGAAACTTTTGATACAAAATTACCTGGTGTACCAATTGGTACATTTTTCCATGATGCTGCACTGGAAATCAGCCCTGGTATGCTTTTAAACTCGGATTATTTCAAGAGATACTATAACGAGGAGATAGGGAGGTACGTTCAAGCTAATGGCGCCCCATAAAGTCCTTTATTCAATGAAATATAGAGCCAATAAATGCATATATCAATGATTATAATTATATATACTTTATTCATTTATAATTCGCGAAACACGATTTTCTTGTGTCCCCAAACGGATCCAAGATTTTCGCACTCTGAAATTGGCTGATTATGCCCCACGGGAAATTTCCCACATAGACTTTTGACATTATCTCGTAATTGTTGTTTTCCACCATCAACAAGGACATTTAACAATCAAAAGAGCTGTTTCATTATAGGGGGAAAGGTGATAGAATCTAGTTAAGCTACACTCTATACTGCTGGTTTCAGGATGTTTAGCTTACCGTTCAGAAAGTCAAGAAGAAAATCAGAACCCACTATATTGGAAGATAATATTGATAACAATGGCAACAATTCATTATCAAGGATAAATTCAATAACAAGTACAATAAGTAATAGAAGTCGTAAGGGAAAGACAAGAAGGAAATCACACTCTCATATTTTGTCCAAAAAGTTATCTTTTTTCAACAATTCAAGTGACGAGTTAAACTCTTTGGCTGCTTCGAATAATTCAGATAATTTGAATGAAACTGTTGAATTGTCAAGGTTTAAGTCTTTGAATTATGACAAGTTCAATAAAGAATTGTTACAATATTTGAAATTCCATGGTCTGAGTGCACCAAGAATATTAAATGATTCAAACTTCATCAGAATCTCAATGAGTTCAACAGGGGAAAATGTTTTCTTACCAAGTATTGTTAAATTTAATGAAGAAGATGCTGATAATTTAGATTTGGATGATAATGATGGTGATGATGATGATGATAATGATGATTTCGAAGATCCAGCTGGGTTTGGTAACAGCTCATCAGGTATGGGTAATCCTGGTGCTGAAACAACAGATACATCAGGCCGTGATTCACATAGTCGTCGTCGGTCAACAATTCATCAAGAAGATGATTCAGAACCAGTAACTCATACATTTGCAATCATAATTTCATTAACAAAACCAACTTCAATTTCAACTATAACAACACAGTTACAAGCAAATACTAAAATTTTATGGCCTGATGGAGTACCAAGTGATCGCTCTCAGAAATTTGAATCATTTGAAATGGGTCAATTAAGTTGGGATTTAAATTTGAGTAATTATAATTACTATGTCCCCTATTCTACAGAAATGGAAGAAACTTTAGAAGAGGACAGCTATGGTGATGTGAACTTTGAGTCTTATGATACTGGGAAATTTATCACCGAGGCTAGGATCAATCCAAAATTTTATCGTGAAAAATCAGTTGATCAAATCATAAGAGCACCTTATAACCAATATAAAAATAATTCAGATCCTTTTATTATTGGTAACTTATCCAATTCTGGCTCGATTTCATACCCACCTGGTGACTATGTATTTACATTACCTGTTTTATTCCCACCATCAATTTCAGAATCATTAATTACTCAACATGCTTCAGTTTCTTATATTTTCAGAACAATAGTGGCACAAAAGAATAAAGTATATAATTTTGGTGAGTATCCAATAAATGTCATAAGAGGACCTCCATCAAATGCTGAGACAACTGCTGATAAGCCAGTATATGTTAATAAGATTTGGAATGATGCTTTGAGTTATGAAATTTCCTTCCCAAAGAAGTATGTGACTGTGGGGTCAAATAATCCTATAAAGATGAAGTTTCAACCATTAGAGAAGGATATTTCAATAAGGAGAATTCGTGTAAATGTATTGGAAAAAACAACATATTGTTCCAAGAATTTAAATTACGAATATGATGAAGCATCAGTGATGAAATTACATGAAGGACAAAGAAAGACTAATTTGAATGAACGTATAATTCCATTATTAGAAATTCGTTCCAAGTCAAGAACAGAATTAGCATTGAAGGAGGAAATTTTAAACGGTTTATTAAAAGATGATAATTTGTTATCAAGTTGTTATAAATCTGAAGCAACAATAAGAGATGATATAGAAATCATTGGCCAATTACAAATTCAATCACATTTACCATTCATCAAACCAAGGAAACCTAATAAAGAATTGAAAGCTCATGGTACTTTAGTAAATTTGGTTTATCATCAAACTGATAGTTCCAAGGGTAAATCCCAGATTAATAAAAACCTTCCTACCAAGGTGTTTAATCAAGGTTTTAAGGTTGATACTTCAACTTTTTATAATGAGACACCTACTGGAGGATCTGATGGTCGTGGTATTTATCCAGATTCAATTAACAATAGATTTATTCAATTGAATCATAAATTACAAATTGCTATAAGATTATCCAAGAAGGATAATTTAGGAAAAGTTCATCATTATGAAGTTATGATTGATACTCCAGTTTTCTTCTTAAATAGTGCTTGTATTCCCTCAAATATTGACTTACCACCATATCATTTAGTGATGGCTAATTCCGAATCATATAATAATAATAATCATAATAATAATAACAACAACAATGATAACCCTGATCAGGATTCATCACAACCATTGTCATTTTTTGGTGATGATGAAATAGATGATCAATTACCAACTTTTGAAGAAGCTATTTCACCAATGAACTCACCATCGTTACAACCATATACAGGTACTGGTGAAGAAACTAATGTTCTTTCCCGCGTTTCTACAATTGCATCTACATCTGGTGCACAAAATCCACAACAACAACAACAAAATATTGATTGGGATTTTGATAATATTGATCAAGTTGTCACTGGTACTTCTGATTTACAAATTGAAGAGCAACAACAAATCCCAAGAAGAAGATCAGCAGCAGCTACTGATATTATAAATAATCTTAAAAGAACAGCAACGGTTAATTCAAGTAGAGATAGATCTACAGATAGTGGACTCAATAGATGTTCCACAAATGGTGATGATATTCGAGAATTCAATAATAGGAATAGTCAAGATCAAATACAACCTCCACCAAAATATAGTGAATTGATGTCTTTGGTTCCTGAACCTGATTCAGAATCAAGCATTGAATCCTTATCTAGTTTGGATGATGATGAAGGTGTTGATCCGACACATAATGAGAGTACGGATTTGACTGAACAATTTAATCAATCAATGTTTAATCGCTAGCTGTGTTTTTTTCTTTATGATGTTATAATATATGAAGTTACTTTTGGGATTTACAATTGTAATACACGTCAAATGTATGGATAGCCGGCTAAATGAGTCTAGTGAGTAGATGGATGCGGTCTTAGGTGTAGAGTGGAAGATTCGGATTTATTACTTGCATGACTAAACAATCTTACGTTTGAAATATCGTGGTACAAATCGATGGAAGTATAGGAAGAGGGCCTATATATATATATATCCACAACATAGCCACTATATGTTTGAAGCATTTATTGAATGATGATATGAATTTTATGCCACATAATGATCACATTCATTAACAACTACACTCTAATAATTCTAGCACTTATTTTCCCACCAATACCCGTCATTTATCAACGTGGTTTCAAAAGCAAATCTCTCTTAACAAACATAATATGGAATTTCATTGGATATATACCTGGATTACTACATTCCATTTATGTCATTGCACAAGGTGATGGATATAACAAAGAACGTTATTATTGGTATCATAAGTGTCCGAGTTTCCCATTATTAGAAATCAATAAAGATAAACCTGATGAGGAATTTGAACCAGGCCAAGGCGGGTCATGTGCGCTTCCTGAGGATCCAGAAATGGTATAATACGGAAGAACAGCCTAAAGGAGAACATCCTCCCATAAAATGATGGCCATATCCCATACTTTCCACATTTGTTTTCAACACTTTTTTTCAACAACAATATCATGTCACAAAAAACTTTTCGTTATTGTGGAAATCACCGAGCTGCCAAAATTCCCGTGGCCGTACAAAATATTTTCAAGCAGTGTTTTTATAAAGAGAGAGAATTGGCCACTGAGAGTTTATAAAGCGTTTTGTCAGTTCAAAGGTGTGGAAGCTACGAGCTGGAAGGACAAGAAGAACATTAGTCCAAGAAGATTCGGCAATGTGTGATTGTATATTGGTATTATTTGCGTTGATTTTTCCACCACTCCCAGTGTGGATCAAATGCGGATTCTGTTCAGCTGAATCCCTTATAGGTATTGCCCTCAGTATATTGGGCTACATTCCTGGTGCGCTTTATGCTATTTATGTGATTGCTAAATATCCAATCAGGTATGTTGTGATGGATGAAGAAAATCAGGTTTATAGATCATATCGTCCAAATCATAGAGTTCAACAAGGTCCCCCAAGAGTTATTATTAGAGAAAGAGTATCTACTCCAAGCACGGAACAAATTGTTTCAAATAGTTCAAATACTCAATTTTATGGATCAACAAGTAATGAGAATCCACCTCCTTACTCTGAAACCCTTGAACCACAACATACTAAACATGGGGGGTAATTATGATACTGTGTGTAAACAGTAAATATGTTCCTTTGATTTTTAGTGGTACAAAGCCACTCTTTTGATATTAGGTGTTTTAATATGTTCCATTTTTTTATTAAGATGTGATATGAGGGTCAAGTAGGGTCATTCATGGCAGGGTACCGGTGTCCAAGGTTATGTTTTGAGGTGATCCAGTTGGATTATCTATATGTTTAGTGTTTAATAATAGAGTAATTAATCAACATTAATGTAGTCCAGTTCATTATATCTATTCGTAAAACTTCATTATATATCATATATGTTACATATAACCATCATGTCCTTAACCTTTTATTTTGTGATAAATTTTGTTTTAACGCCTCTGGTATATCATCTTTTTCTATTATGCAAATCTCTGGTGATGCACCTGTATCTAAATGTATCCCACTTATTAATGTCTTGTAACCATCTTGAATCTTGTATAGTCTCAAACATTTATCCGTATAACTTGTAACAAAACTTAGGAAACTTTTCCTACAGTTATTACCACCTTCATTATCATTTGATTCCATCAAGATAAAATTCATTGAAGAAACGGCACCTGTCTTCATTTGAAATTTATTAACAACTTTTTGTCTCTCATAATCAAACAATATCACATTGTCAAAAGAGTCCCCGATTAATAATAAATCATCAAGTAAATGTAAATGCTTTATAGGATTCTCACTAATTTCAATTTCATCAATAGGCAATCTTGATACCTGGGTATTATAAAACAACAACTTCCCAAATCTCGTAGCTGCAATAAATTCAACTTCAACATTATCTGTGTACTTCAATACTGCAACATCTTGTATCCATATTGGTTCCTTTTGCACATATGATTGATATAATTTATCCATTCTTTTGGGATTTTTAGATTTCCATACACTTAAATGAGAATCAACATCCAATAAAGTTATTTCACGATCTTTACCACCCAGGATCACCAAGTCACCATCCGTTTCTGGTAAAAACTTAAGGAAACTAACAGGGCCATGTAATCCAAATGACATTGAGAAATCATTAAAGCACGATGAAATGAGAACATTAATCTTCAAAAAATAGCAATACCCTAACCCAGTACAACCTTTAAACTCACCATCTTTGACATCTATGCTAACGAAGAAATCAGCAACATTTGGATTGGTCATCAATTGCTTTGTGGAAACATGTTTAAAATCATTGTCAATATCGTAAATTTGAATAGATAAACCTTTTCTACCCACAACTAAATAGCGAGTATTGTCTTTTACAAATTCACAGAATTTTTGAGCATAGTGTTGTTTGCCCATACATCCAAATAAAACTTTTCTTTCAAACATCAAATCTTCTTTAAGTTGATAGACTAAAGGTGAAAACACATTGGTTAATACATTAAAAATTTCCCCCAGGTTTGAAGTCCAAAATGATGGCGAAATTTGAGCTTAAAACTTACCAGCAATCCCACCCGACGGCAAGTCAGATGTAATGATCCTCATTATTCCCTCTATTCAACACCCCTAGAAAACAAAAACCAGTCTTTCGATATTGAGTTTTGAGTTTAAAAGACGAGTAGAAATCAACTTGTGTCAAAGTAAACAAACTGCATACAATCAAATTAGTGTCTTTTTTTACCCGGAAAATTCGAGACATAGAAAAACGGAATTTAGATCAACACTGTAAAGACGAATCGGTACATCAGCGAGATAGTCGTGAACTGAATTGAATTGAGGTGGATGTGCTAGCTGGTAATGTACAGAGTGTTCGCACGAAGGATTCATTGTAGTGCGAAAAGAGTGAGTTGGGATTGAGACAATGATTCAAAAGATAACAGAATGACTAACCGTGATAATCTAGATGGTCAATTGGAAAGTTTTGATTGATAGAAAATCCAAGTTTCAAGGACGTGCTACTACTTTAAATTCACCTCAAGATGTGGAAAAGCTGTTAGAAGACTTGATAAATGACGATAAGTTTGTTCAGAAAGCTAGTCATAAGACAATGTATGCTTGGAGAACAGGTTCTGAATCAAAAGGTAAAGTTATAGCTACAAATCAAGGTATAAGTGATTGTGGTGAAAGTGGTGCTGGTATAAGGATCATGACATTGTTGGAAAGATCAGGTATTGTGAATGTTTTGGCAGTGGTCACTAGACATTATGGTGGTACTTCTTTAGGTCCTGCTAGATTCAGACACATTACAACTGTCGCTGTGGAATCTTTAAGAAAAGGTGGGTTTTTGAAAGAAGTAAACAATGGAGAATCGACAAGTGCGAATAATAAGAAGAAATCTAAGAAGAAGAAATAAATAAATAAATAAAAAATCAAATACATAAGTACAATGATGTATAATGTCTATCAGAAAACTGTCAATGCTGGTATTATAGATTTTTGTGAGAAATTGAATCTTGTTAAAGCTGTAATTTCATACTTGTCTTCCAATGGTGTTATTCTATATGATTTGATACATCCATAGCCACCGATCAATAAAATGCAACCATTAGTATCATCTTCAATCATCTCCATGGATGCCATTGGTCCTGTTTCTATATGTTCAAAACTTTGAATAATTTTGAAACTTTCCACATCAATGATATGGGCATTATTAAATGAATCCAAAGTCATTATTTCTGAATGATCTCCAAGCATGAATATTTTGCTTACTGCAATTTCTAGTACAGCTAATGGATACATTGAAATGGTGGTATCAAACAACATCAATTTTTCAAATTTACTAGCCAAAATCATTTTCATATTTCTTGCCCTTGTTGCATCAGCATCAATTATAACTAAATCTTGAACCCATTTTGTTTCATCCAAATCTTCATCCAGGTATAAATCTTCAATTAGACTAGTATGTTTAGATTTCCAAAGATGTGTCAAGGCGTAAAAATCATTAATCTCCACTTCACGGTCTTTCCCACCAGAGATTGATACCCATCTATATAAAGGATGAAGTTTAAAACAAGTAACAGGTGCACTTATTGTTAATGAAAGATAATTCAATGTTTGATAATCATTTACATGATGTTCATTCAAGATGGGACTCAAACTCTGAATGACAACTTTACCCAAGCATGAACATGAATGAAGACTATTATCTCTGAATCTTAATGATATGAAATGATCTTCTGATTCACCATATAAATGTAGGTTATTCCCGTACACAAAAACTAATTGAATTTCATCATTAGTGATTCTATAAATTTGGATCGAACCACCTCTTCGAGCAGTTGCAACGTATTGATAATTTTGATATTGAAAAGACGTGACCTGTTGAATATAGAAATCTCTTCCTCTTTTATCTAGACTAATTGATTTCTTCACTTTCATGTCTGGTGAAACCTCGAGAACTATGTAAAATTGTGTCAGTTGAGAAGAAACTTTTCAGATCAAAATGAATGGTAACTTACCTCTCAAACTTCCATCACTTACCAAAGATGCTGCTATCTTCATCTTGGAAGCCAAATCACAAACAAGAACATTTACAACTATATATAAAGTCAAGTAGTATTTTTGTTTACTGATACGATCATTTTATATGTCTTTCGAGAATTCAAGTTTTGGCACATTAGAGGTTATCACTTTGTGTCCCTTAACGACCGATATAAAATAGTTGTACAACAGAAATATTTTTTTTCAAAAAGGTATAAGGAGAATGAATATAAATTATATAATGGTGTGTATTTATATATGGTGAATCATGATTATATGTATTTATATGGATTCAAGATTGATTTAGGATCATATAATTGTTTTAGATCTTTCATTAATGTGATTTCTAAATCACTCTTGGAATAACCAATATAATTCTTCTTTTGGAAACCTAAACCATGTTCAGCAGAGATTGAACCCTTTTTAGATGAAACCCATTCATAAACAAATGGTTCTAATACTTTTTCAACATCTTTAGTATATTTTCTAACTGCAACATTCAAATGTAAATTACCATCACCAACATGTCCATATCCAATAGCATCAATTACTGGGAATTCCTCAGTTTCACCTAATAAACCATGTTCAATTAATCTATCTCTAACAGCATCGGTTAATCCGTATAAATGGTCCAATGGTAAGGAAACATCATATTTATAAACACCACCACCAATTGTGGAAGCTTCTGGAATTTGTTCTCTCCAATTCCACAAGTTTTTCAATTGAGTTTCATCTTGTGCAATAACACCATCAGCAATGATTTCATTTTCAAATGCATTTTCTAAAAAGGCTTCTAATTTTTCTTGATCATGAGATCCATGAGAACCTGATGTTTCAATTAATACATAAAATGGATGTTCATCTTCTAATGGATGAACAGATTTTAAATGTTCTTTAGCTAAGACTTGAGAATTAGAATCCATTAATTCAAACGCAGATAAGATTTCACCTAGTTCAGCTTTAGCAGCGGTGAATGTTTTTTTAACAGCTTCATAACTTTCTAAACCTAAGAATGCAACATTGAAAGTTTTAGGTCTTGGAGGGCATAAAATGGAAACACCAGTGATAACACCAAGAGTACCTTCACTACCAATAAACAATTGTTTTAAATCATAACCTGTGTTATCTTTTCTCAAAGCATCTAATGAGGAAAGAACACGACCATCTGGTAAGACAACTTCTAAACCTAAGACGGAACCATGTAATGAACCATAACGTAATAAACGTAATCCACCAGCATTGGTAGCAACAACACCACCAACATGACATGAACCTTTAGCACCTAAATCTAATGGGAAAATGTATCCACGTTCACCCAAATATTGATCGGCAACTTCCAAAACCAACCCAGCATCAGATTTCAAGATACCGGAAGTTTCGTCAAATGATCTAATTTGGTTTAAATTTGACAAGTTTAAGACAACTTCATCAAAGACTGGGATGGAACCACCAACTAATCCAGTATTACCACCTTGTGGAACAATAGCTAAATTTCTTTCATTAGCATATTTTAAAATTTGTGAAACTTGTTCTGTAGTTTTTGGTTTTAAAGTTAATTTTGATTGACCTCTATATTTTCTCATCCAATCTTCATTATAAAATAATAAATCATCAGCATCTTGAATTATACTAGCCTCTGGTAAGATACTTTTGAAGAATTCTAAATCTTTGGATTCAAGTGAACTATATCTTTCATCACGTTTGATATTTGGATAAGTTTCAGCAGTTAATGGAACTACTTTTGAAGCATATGTACGAGTTAATCCCCTTGAAGTTGCACTGTTCAAAATTGGATGTGTTGTAGTTTTGGATGATAGTAACGTACGACGTGATAACGCACGGACTGATCTCTTTACAGTTGTTCTGAGCATTGTGATTCTATGATTTTTATGAACTGAATTAAAGATGCAAGAACAGTGAATTTAATGAATAAGTTATTTGACGATGTTGGAAATTTCAATTTTTTTTCCAATATGCTTCAATTTTCAAAACTTTTTGGTGACTTCTCCAGATTGACGAAAAAAATGGTGAATGAAAGCGAATTTAATGATAATAGTGACCTTTTTTGTGGATATATGTGAAATATAGATTCAGCGAAGTGTATTAGGACCGTTAAAAGTGTTTATCCCTTAGTTAAACACTCTCATAAATGCTCAACAATCGATTAGTTTTGCTCTTTTGAGCCAGATTTGCTCACAATTTTTGCAGCGCTTTTCGGATATTCGCAGACGCGTTTCCGAAATGAATTTTGCAACAAGTTTCAGCGCGTTTTCAATTCATACACAAAAAGGAATCGAAGAGGAAGTTTGAAACGTTTATACATTAATCTATTTATGTGTCAGACTAGTATCTGCCCCTGTTGTTGTTCTTGCCGTACTTGCCACCGCTGCCTTTGTATAAAGAGCCAGACCGACTTGGCTCTAGATAGCCAGATCTGCTATATCCACCACCGTTACCATTACCATTGTTGTAATTGTTGTTACCATATCCCTGGCTGTAATTATCAAGATATCCCGAACGACTATAATTGTCACCGTAATTATTACCGTAATCATTATTGTATCCTCCTTGGGGATACCCTTTGTTATGATTGTTATAATTTGGATTTCTTGGATAATCTAATGGTGGTCTAGTTGTCGCTGCTGGTGTCTTTGGTTTAGGTAAAATACCAGAATGTACTGGTTGACTCAAACTAGGCATACTTTTAGCCTTCCGTATATCTTTCTTACTTTGTTTCTTCTTTTTCTTTGATGGGCCTTCATCATAATCATTATAATCATCCGATTGTTTATTACGTTTGAAAGTATCTTTGATTCTACCAAATATCCCATTCTTTTTCTTTTCACTTTTTGAACCACTACTACTACCGCCTCCACCACGTTGGTATCCATAATTACTACTTTTATCGTCATCATAATCATAATCATAATCTCTTTTACGTTTCTTTTGCATGGAGAAATATGAATCTCTTAATTGTTGTGGTAAATTATGACCTGAAAACGCAGAACCATCCATATTTGGAACTCTTGAAGTTCTCTCTAATGGACATTCATCACCATAATGACCCTTTTCAGCACAGTTGTAACAATATATGTTTGTTGGTAAGCCCATCTTACGCCCTTCATCTTTGATAGTTAAATAACTTCTCCATATACTTGTACATCTATCACTAAAATGTCTTGTCGATGAACACGTTTGACAATAAACTCTTCTTTGCTTTTCTGTACATTGGTTTTTATAATGACCTTTTTCACCACAATTAGAGCATACTATTGATTTCGGACAATGTTGAGTATAATGATCATCAACCATACCACACGCCATACAAACAACAGTTTTACAATTTGCCCTTTTGTGACCTCTTTGATGACAATTACTACATAATGGACCACTTGGGGTATCTGAAGCTCCAAAATATCTACCTTCACCCCTCTGAAATCTCACTGTTAGTACAAAATCTCAACTTTAAAGTCTTCACAAAATCATACTCACCAATTCCACCAACTCATCTGGATTGTCATTAACCTGATCTATAGATAAACTAACAATCTTCGGACTCTCGCCTCTCTTAACAAAATCTGTGTCACCACTTTCAACGCTAAAGAAAACCTACAGTTAGTAACAAAACTCTGAAATACCATGACAGCACAACATACGCTTCCATCTTGCAACAAATTTGCCTCTTTTAAGCAAAACTTTACTCCAAACCGCTTTAAATCTTCATCCAATTTTACTTTTTTCTTAAACGCCTAAAAAAAAATCTCATCACCAGAATTCGCGGAAATTATCAAAATTCGCGAAAACGGAGTAGAAAATTTTTTAAAAAATCAACGTCAACAACAAAATCAAAAACTGATAGAGTCAGCCATAAAACTTGTTATCTCAATCCTTGTCAATCCCTCAAGACAACTATCTCTACATAATCATGGTGGAAGAAGTCGCTAAGAAGATCGAACAGCTCGCTGTTGATGGTCAAGCTGCTGCACAAATCGCTGTTCCAGCTGCTGCTCCAGCTTCCGCTCAAAAAAATGCTGAACAAAAACCAAAAGAACAAAAACCAAAAGGTGAAGGTAAGAAGAAAAAAGATAAGAATGCCGGTGCTTCTTCAAACAAATTATATGCTGATCCTCAACCTGAATTCATCAATGAAAGAATTGAATTTTTTGAAAAATTACAAAAAGAATATAATGATTTCGTTGCAGCTCAACCAAGAGATACTATCAAGATTACATTAAAAGATGGAACTATTAAAGAAGGTAAAGCTTGGGAAACTTCTCCTTTCCAAATCGCTCAAGATATTGGTAAATCATTCTTGGAAAGACAATGTATTTCAAAAGTTAACGGTGAATTATGGGATCTTGAACGTCCATTAGAAAAAGATACCGTTTTAGAATTCTTTGATTTCTCCACTGAAGAAGGTAGAAGAGTATTTTGGCATTCATCTGCCCATGTTTTGGGTGAAGCTTGTGAATGCAACTTGGGTGCTCATATCAACTATGGTCCACCAACTGATGAAGGTTTCTTTTATGATTTTGCTATTAAAGATGGTTTATCAGTTTCTCAAGCGGATTTCCCAAATTTGGAAGGTGTTGCTAAAAATGCCATTAAACAAAAGCAAAAATTTGAAAGATTGGTCATTTCAAAAGAAAATTTATTGAAAATGTTCCATTACTCTAAATATAAAACTTATTTAGTTCAAACCAAAGTTCCAGATGGTGAATCAACTACTGTTTATAGAAATGGTCCATTAATTGATTTATGTGTTGGTCCTCATATTCCACATACTGGTCGTATTAAAGCTTTCAAATTATTAAAAAATTCATCCTCATATTTCTTAGGTGATGCTAATAATGAATCATTACAAAGAGTTTATGGTGTTTCATTCCCTGATAAAAAATTGATGGATGAACATATGAAATTTTTGGAAGAAGCTTCAAAGAGAGATCATCGTAAAATTGGTAAAGAACAAGAATTATTTTTCTTCAATGAAATGTCACCAGGTTCATCTTTTTGGTTACCTCATGGTACAAGAATTTATAACACTTTATGTGAATTATTACGTACTGAATATCGTAAACGTGGTTATGATGAAGTTATCACACCAAATATGTATAATGCTAAACTATGGGAAACTTCAGGTCATTGGGCTAATTATCAAGAAAATATGTTTACATTTGATGTTGAAAAGGAACGTTTTGGTTTAAAACCAATGAATTGTCCAGGTCATTGTTTAATGTTTAAAGCTCGTGAACGTTCATATAGAGAATTACCATGGAGAGTTGCTGATTTTGGTGTTATCCATCGTAATGAATTTTCAGGTGCTTTATCTGGTTTAACAAGAGTTAGAAGATTCCAACAAGATGATGCTCATATTTTCTGTACAGAAGATCAAATTGAACAAGAAATTGAAAATATTTTTGATTTCTTAAAATTTGTTTATGGTGTTTTTGGATTTGAATTTAAAATGGAATTATCAACAAGACCTGAAAAATATGTTGGTGAAATTGAAACTTGGAATAATGCTGAGGCTAAATTAGAAAATGCATTAAATAAATGGGGTGGTAACTGGGAGTTAAATGAAGGTGATGGTGCTTTCTATGGTCCAAAAATTGATATTATGATTTCAGATGCTTTGAAAAGATGGCATCAATGTGCAACTATCCAATTAGATTTCCAATTACCAAATAGATTTGGTTTAGAATATCGTACTAAGGATGTTGCTACAGAAGAAATTAAAGATATTGCAAGACCAGTTATGATTCATAGAGCTATTTTAGGTTCTGTTGAAAGAATGACTGCAATTTTGACTGAACATTTTGCAGGTAAATGGCCATTTTGGTTATCACCAAGACAAATTTTAGTTGTTCCAGTTGGTGTCAAATATTTTGATTATGCAACTAAAGTTCAAGATGAATTAAAAGCTCAAGGTTTTTATGCAGATGTTGATGTTAGTGGTAATACATTACAAAAGAAGGTTAGAACTGGTCAATTGCAAAAATATAATTTTATTTTCATTGTTGGTGAACAAGAAGAAAATACTAAATCTGTTAATATTAGAAATCGTGATATTGCTGAATTACAAAACAAGAATGAAATGATTTCTTTAGATGAAGTTATTCCAAAATTATCTGCATTAAAACAAGAAAAAAGAAATGACAATGCCTTATAAATAGACTAGAATTTTCAAGTTTGCATATACTAACTTAATTTTGTATATGATCAATTTGTTATATCTAATACTACTGTTTTTAATTTATTTAAATAATTTTTTTTTGTAAAATACATATTGAATATAAATGCTATATACATGTTAGCTGATCAATTTATATCGGATCTTTTATTATTACCACTTTCTTCCAAGATCTTCTTCTTGTGCACCATATTGCCTTTCCTTTTCCAATAATTTATCAAATTCACTTTGTTCTTGAACAAACTCATCATCATAATTCTTGTCATTCTCACTTGGTTTATAAATATTTGTACTGAATGGATTAACAGGTTTATTTTCAACAATTGGTTGATCATTTGATTTTTGTTGTCTAATTCTACTCCATGCACTACCATCTGAACCACCTGAACTATCAGAGGTACCTTTCAAGCCGTTTTGTAATCTAATTTTATCCCATGATGAAATAGCAGCAGGTTTACCCTTTGGAGCTTCTGGATCATCATCAAGACCCGAGGTTTCATCATAACCTTCTGAAGCCATTTGTTCCTTCTTTTCCTTTTCAGCTAATTCTAAACCAGCTTTTGAAGGACCTTGTTCCATATCATATCTAGGACCACTATAAAGACCCATTGGATCTCTACTATTAATAAGTTTTTTATTTCTTTGAATTTCAGCTTCTTTTGATCTAGGATCTTTCATAATATGTTCAGGATGATCAACAGTTAATTTATAATACATCATCCATTTTAATGATTCTGAAGGTTTAAGAATCTTTGCGACTTCATAACATCTTGGATTTGAATCTTGTAATGAATCAACTTGCCAGTTATATGAATATTTACTTCCCATTGGTGCACCAAATACCATTCCTACAAACCCCAAGATGAAAGCTCTTCCGACATGTGTACCCTTTTGAGAACCAGTTTTCAATTTTTGTCTATAAAATGGGATTGAGGCTAAGGCAAAAAATGAACCCCAACCAAAAGCTAGAGTGGTATATATTACTCTGTTGTATAATTTTTCTAATACTTGACGGTCACTTCTTGTTAATTGCTGATCTGCTTGATAAAATTTAAGAGCTAAATCAAATGCTTTTTGAGTCTGTGGATCGTAGACCTTGTCACTATTGAGTTCTTCAGACATTATGGGAATTTAATTGACTTATCTATTTTGCACCAGCTAAAGAAGAATTAAAGAATGGTTTATTTAAAAGGAGATTGAGTTTACAACATTCAATTTGAATTCAAAGGCCTATGTGCTTAGAACCCGGCCCTCGGAGTTCAATTCATTTGTATCACATGACGTGAAATTGAGTTCCGAGGATTGTTTCCTGATTTTGAATTTCTGAACACGAAATCAAACGAAATCAAAACAATATTGGTGAAGAATTGATATTTGAAGTGAGATAAAAGAACAATTAAGTGATATTCAAGATGGATAACGACGGTGAGTGGACTATTACGGGTGTACTATCTTGGTATCTCCCCCCTTTTATTTGAATCAAAAGGGTCTATTTTCTAACAAATTACCCAGAACTTTTCACACTACGTAACGAATTCTTCACTGCACAATATGATAAAGTCAGTGAAATCAACATTGAAGAATATTTTGAAGAATCAAAAGACATCGCAAGGGAATATAAACTAAGGTCATTATTAGCATTGGGTAAATATGATGAAGTCTTATCATCGGTTTCAGGTGAATCTGATCAATTTTCTGAAACTTTCACCACATATACCAATTTCTTAAAAGGAGAAGATGTTAATTCTAAATTTGATTCATTGATTTCTTCTGGTAAAGACAAGTGGTTTGTTCAAATATTAGGATCTTTTTATTTGGTGAAGAATGAAAGAATCGAAGAGGCTATTCAATTGTTACAGCGTCATGAAAATTCATTAGAATGTGTCTTATTATTAACACAATTATATATTCATCAAAATAAATTAGAATTAGCTGAAAAAGAAGTTTCCAAAGCATCAGAATATGCACAAGATAACATCATCTTCAATTTAGCTGAGGCTTATTTAAATAGTGTTAAAAATGGTGAATCATTAAGAGGCGCATTATATTTCTTTGAAGAGTTAAGTCATACAAATCCTTCATATAGATCCTTATTAGGTCAATTAGTTTTAAATTTACAATTACATCAATTTCCAGAAGCTGAAGAAGTTTTCAGACAATTAAATGAATTAGAAGGTAAGAATGCAAATGTTATTGCAAATGAAGTTGCTTATGCAAGTATTACTGGTGATTTATCAATTGCAGAACAAAAGAGAAAAGAACTACAATCATTAGATCCAAAACATCCATCAGTTATTGATTATGAAGAAAAAAATAAACTATTTGATAGTATAGTTGAAAAATATTCTCCACAAATAGTTAATTAGGTGAATAATTTATATATTATAAATAAAAGGTCTGTTATTGTTTTTTTTTTTTTTTTTCTAACTTTTTAAGTCTATTTATTCCAAGACGTAGACATAATATTCAACAGCTAGACTACCAGATTCGGTTCTAACAAATCTACCTTTTCCTAATAAATTCTTACCTTCGATCCAAGATTCAGCTTCATTAGATTTATCCAAACTTGCCTTTGGATGATTTGTGACATAAGCATCTGTGAATGAAGATTCAGAAGCTTGTTTAGTAACAATAGCAGCTGTTTTTTCATTATTAACAACAACACCAGAATAAGTGAAATGAATACCACCACCATTAGTCTTTGATTTTAAGAATAATTGACAATCTAAATTTGTAATACTTTGATCTCTATTTGATTTTGTTGTCAAGTTATCTAAACCAAATTCAATTGTAGTATCAAATGGATATTTTGGGTCAAGAGTTTTAGTATAACCACCATTAACTTTAACTAAAGTCAATGAACCTGACGCATTGTTATAGATTTGTTGAGGTTCTGCTGCATCAACATGAATGAAGAATGCAGGTTTGAAAGTAGCAATATCAGCTGGAACAGACATTATAATAGAATGAAAGTGAATGTAAGATGAATAGGCAATTCGTGTAATACAATAACTTTAACTAAAAGCACCAAATTGTTAAAACTGAACTCAAAATGGGGAATTTTCTTCTCTTTTATATAAGATTTGTATGGTTATACGCATGGCCCATATTTGTAAGCCGGTCAACAAGACATAGATTTGAACAAATTCTAAAACAAAAGAGACACAATTGAACGATACAAACTATCTAATAGACGAAAAGAGACTAGGCAATTGTCTTCTCTGGTATTCTGTTGGTCTCTATTGTTGGTCTTTTAGATTGTTAACTTCACCAGAAATCCCACGTATTTCCCAATATTGGTTCACAAATGAATTACTAATTAAAGTGCGTTGGTATTCCGTGGGAGAACTCAACATCACCATATATTTCATCAACAAAACACAACAGAAAGAACGAGTGTATTAGGGGCCAACGGATGAATTGCCGAGTGTCATACAATTAATTGAGAAAGAAATAATTTGAGTCCTTCATCATGTCTTTGAACGAATTCAACGGGAGAAATACCAGAAGTTCAACACCACAAAGAACACCATCAATCAATGAAGAACCTCAACATCGCCACAATAACCATACTTTAAACTCATCATCGTTGGAGTATCAAGAGGTAAACTACTCTCAGCAGAATAGGAATCAAAGGTTGTTGAACACTTTGGAGAATCAAGACCATTTGGTCATAAGAGCATTGTATCAAAAGGATTTGATGGTCAATTTGGGGACAGCTGGTAATATGAATAACGTTAGTAATAAAGTTAATATGAAAGTTATTGGGTCTAGCTATGATAAAGGATACTCTATGACTAGAGCTAAACACGGAATATTGAAAGCTATGGTGGATAAAGATTGATGGTGTGGCTTAAAACTCTTAATGATGAAGAATATTTTAAATTTCGAAGGATATGAAATGATTTATCGCTAGGATAATTTTCAACTGCAAAAAGATTGTAATCATGTATTAATCAGTGTCAGCTACCAATGGATTGAATTATAAGTGCCAAAATCATTCAACAACTAATGAAGTACTTGCTAATGAAGTCAAAAATCGGACTGAATACAGCTATCGAGACAATTTAAAATAAAAAAAAATTAGTTAGAAGGATTAAAAAACTGTTACATGCTACTAGATATTTGATTCTGCTTATCGATAGCTCATTATTTTTGCAATAGACTAGATAGAGATATATTTGATCCTGTCATTGGAGATTTAATTTAATTAGTTCTGAGCTCTGGAACTGTTCATTATTAAATCTTTCTACCAAGCATTTACCCTATACACTCTAATGATTTATAGTACAAAAAAACAATCTACCTCTACTTTATCACCACTTTAAGATACAAAGTTAGTGTTTTCTCACTGTATTCTGTTTGCACTTTGTAGAACAAATTCGCGGAGATTTCACGAAATAATCATTTCAGAAACTTTTATCAACAACTTTTAATGACACAAGAAGAATATGTTCAAGTCAGAAAAAGTTTATAAACGAAGAGAAGTGCCATTATGTTTGCTGCTAAGAGAATTACAACCAAGTCTAATATCTTTCCAACTATCTCACGTAGATTTCAATCGTCTACTGTTTCCAAAGAATCATCATCAACCCCAGAAGCACCACCAAAAGATTCTTCAGTCCCATTAAAACAAGCACCAAACAGAGAAACAACTTGGTCAAGATCTCAAGCTTCACGTACTGGGGTTTTAAATCATGCGAAATTTGCTCAAAAGGATCTTTCAAAACAACCACAACCTTATGCTGCTATAGATTTGATTGCAAAACAACCTATTCGTTATATCCCTGATCGTATTGCAGTTTGTCAAGGTCAGAAACAATTTGGTCAAGGTCATCCTAAGATTTATATAAATTTGGATCCTAAAAGACCTGCTACTTGTGGATATTGTGGGTTAAGATTTGCTCAGGAAGAATACAAAGATGATATTGAAGCTTCTGAAGCATGATTTCAATTGATCACCCCTATCTATTTATTTATTTATTTATTTTTTCACTTATTTATTTTTAGTTTATTTATGATCACTTATATATTGACTACTTCGTCCTATTTATTACAATTTATGATATGAAAAACAATACACATTCATTTACTTTTTCTTGATGACCTTTTTTATAACTATATTTTAAATTTGTATACGATGCAAAAATGATAAAATACCATAAATAAACACAACAACACTTAAATCAAAGATGATCAAATTAAGTAATTCCAAATATTTGACAAACCATCTGATCTTATTTTTAATGTGTAATGGGACAAACATTTCTGGAACCATTCCTAATAAATTCAATATCTTGGAATTATAATTATAATGACGGTCTTCAATTTTATTTAAATGTAATGCATAAATTGATGTAAAGATAACTTCAAAACTGATCCAAATCTTGGTAAATCCTGATTCAATTCCTTTAATTCTGAAAACTTCATAACTTGAACTATGAAAGCCTTTAAAATGGAAAAACCAAATAGTAATTAAACTTGTAATAAACAATTTAATCAACATAAATTTTGCCTTATATTTATCATTAATAATCTTATTATATTCACAAAGTTGTGCTTCATATTCGTTACCTTCATTACTCTTTGGAGGTTCACCACCAGCATCACCAGTGCCAGGTAATCCTTGACCACTCAACAGTTGTGAAAAAATCTCAAATTGGTTACCGGCACTTCCATCAGTACCACCTAATGGAAATCCATCACTACTACCACCAGTATTATGATGATTTGGAGATGATAACATTTGTTGTAACATTTGTTCAAATTGCTGAACATCTGAACTTAATTCAGTATCATCTTCATTTTTACTTTCTTTAACTGGTTCAAATTTTGAAATGTCTTCAATCTCAGGATCATTATCGAAACTTTGTGAGATTCTATTATTTGCCTTTGTGGAAGCTGACGAAGATGCACTAGCAGTTGAAGCAGTGTTGGCACTTGACGAAGGAGAAGTAGCATTAGGTTCTGGACTTGTTGAAGATTCTTTTGAAGCTTCTGAATAATCACCAGTGATTTTTCCTAATCTTGTAGCGCCATTTTTTATCTTTGCGGCTCTTCTTTCTCTTAATTTTTGTCTTTTTTCTGCTTCTGTTAATGCCATATTGAACTATTATTCTGGTTATCTATCAATCGATTAAATATTACTTAATTGACTGCGTTTTGAGATTAATTTAGTCTCAAACTTGTGGATGAACAAGTTCGTTGATTTTGACGACTTTTTTTGGCCGAATCAGGAAAAATATTCGTTATGGGACACAAGGGTATAGACTTCTTCTTGACATTTCATACATTTAACGAGTTTAAATAGACGTGTTCGTAGGGTATTGCTCTACCGTTTTTGCTAACTTCAATGATCTATTTATAATATATGTATATACAAATTTTATTTTAAATCACTACCAACAATTTCTTCCCAAGTTTTACCTTCTTTTTGTAATTCCTCAGTCAATTCCTTCTTAATTTTATAAACTAATCCAGGACCTTTATATGCAAAACTTGTATACAATTCAACGTATTTAGCTCCTGCTTTACCAAATTCCAAAACATCTTTACCAGAGCTAATACCACCACAACCAACAAGAATCAAATCTGAACCTTGTGTATATTTTGCTGCGGTTTTTAAAGCCGTCAATGACAATGGTTTGACTGGTTTACCTGAAAGACCACCAGTTTGTTGTACTAAGTCTTGTGATGATTTTAATCCAACTGGTCTTTGGATAGTAGTGTTTGAAACGATAATACCATTGATTTTGGATTGTTTTGCTGAATTAACAATTGATTTAATTTCAGATTCATCTAAATCTGGGGCAACTTTAACCAAGATTGGTGTTCTTTTCTTATGTTCTCCAACCAAGCTATCTCTTTTAGAGACAACTTGTGATAATAAATTGGTTAATTTAGCTTCACCTTGCAAATTACGCAAACCTGGAGTATTTGGAGATGAAACGTTAATAACTAAAATATCTGCGAATTGGTTAAAATTTTCGACACCTTTTAAATAGTCTGTGACTTCATCACCTGTTTTGTTTTTACCCAAGTTGATTGCAAGTAATTTACCATCTCTTAATGACAAGTTTTCAGATGAACCACCTTTTCTAAAAAAATTTTCTAATCTTTCTTTTAATCTGACAACAACATCCATATGACCATTTGAATTGAATCCGTATCTATTAATAACAGCATCATCTTTAGGTAATCTGAAAAATCTTGGTTTTGGATTACCAGGTTGTGGTTCTGGAGTAATTGAACCAATTTCAACATAACCAAAACCAGTATCAAATAGCGGATCAATAATTTCACCATTTTTATCTAAACCTGCAGCAATTCCTACAGGATTACTCAATTTTTTACCAAATAAATCAACTTCTAAGCTTTTTGAATCATTATCACCACGCAATTTTGGTGCAATACCCCAACTCATAAGGAAAACACCTAATCTATGACCATCTTCTGCATCTGTTAAATTACGAATTAATGGACATATAATGTATTCATGGATTGAAGCCTTTGCGTCAAAGCAATAGTACGTGAATAATCCAGCACCAATTAAACCACCTGAAAAAATGAATGGGTTAGTTAAAAATCCAGACTTTAAAGGTTTTGAAGCATTAGTGTTGATGGAACGAAAGGAACGAGGAGTTGTGAATCTTTTGAAAGATTGAAACACCGGACGAGTGAATGATCTGTTCATGATGGTAGGTCTCTATGAAACGCCAGGATGTGAAAGGAGTCCTCGGAAAGAACACCAATAATTTTCCAATTGAAGTTGCGTAAGAGTTCAAATCTGGAGACTTGTAGATGTTTATATACCTCGAGATTTGGAAACTCTGGTGATGCGGATTGAAAAAAGTCATCGGTTCGGGACGCAATTGTATAAGTAGAAATAGGCATCAATGGTGTTAGAATCTTTATGATTTAATACAAAGAAAAAAGATTTTATAACCAACTTAGATAGTGGTTGTTATTGAAAGAGAGGGATAACGTATTAGAGAAATTAGAGAAAGAGAGAGACACAGAGAGAGATCGAGAAGAGGAAGAAGGGGAAGAAGAAAGACTAGAAAAAGAACTAGAGATACATTGTATGTTAAAGATGCATATCTCACCAGGCGAATTTTAATCCACGAGAAATGAACAAGCTCAGAAAGATATCTAATAGTCATCAATTGTTATCTCGTTAAATATAGCTATTGAAAGATGGACCAAAACATCTCTAGGGCAATGTTATTACCTCGATGATAACTATCCGAAAGGAATCGTTATCAATAATCTCAACATTACAACATTTGATAACAATCTATTAAATCTCATCAAACTCCTATATTCTTGGAGTAATTTGTCGAACTCAAATGATCAATGTTCTTCGATGTATGCATGTTGGGGAAATTGTTTTGTTGTGGCGAACACGAGGTTGAAACTGCTGATGATATGAATGATCATTTGACGTTTTAGAAGAATCAATCAGATTCAAATCATGTGAGTCGTAGCGGTCCCTTGGTTTATCAGATATTCTTAGTGAAATATCTGGTATAGAACTGTACAATTTTATTGACCAAGCTCTTTGGAACCTTCTTTAACAACTCGCTAGGGAACACTCCTAGTTTCCCAATACCAGTCATTTCAATTATCCTTCAGGCTTTACAATTATAAAGACATCCCAAAGGCCTTTAGAGCTTAAAGTCAATCGAGTATTCACGATTTCAGCCCTATATATAAATATATAATATTCCTCCATGTGCAGATTTTCGAACCCACACATAAAATTGAGGAGATGGACATGTCAAATCTACAATAGAACTATTTTATACAATGAAAAGGTAATGATATAATGCTATTTGTAAATGATTCGCTGCAGAGCATCTACTCTATACTCTATAGCTGCTTGCTCACGCTGCACTGAACACCTTGTGAATCTGATGGGTCTTATTATCAATATATTTGGCATGAGTTATGGAACTTTGCAACTCTCCTTCCAAATTATCATGAAGCAAATGACAAATATTAATTATACATTCTTGGCTTATGATATCAGTATTAAACAACGGTTGAATCCATAACTTAACCAACATCACCTTATAGTTCTCCAATTCATGGTTTTTTAGTATAAAGCTCAATCCACAAATCATATTTTTCAACCGATAAACTTCTGGATCTTCTTGATTTTGGAATTTGTCATCTAACATTATTCTAAGCAAATTTTTCCAAAGCTTATAAGACTTGGATCTCAGTGATACTTGTAGAGCAATAATACCACCATTAATAAGTTCTTTGGTGTTCTTTTTTGGTTTGATCCCATCTTTGAAAATATGAATTTGAAAGTTTTCAATTGGTTCTTTTAATTGCTTCTTATATCCCAATATAATTTCATTAAGCTTCTACAAATCGTTAGTGTCGTTATCCACTTGAACATAGGAGTTATCAATACTTACAATCTTAGTATCAATTGAAAACTCTTGCTTCAACTTTCGTCTTTGAGTCTGTTCATTCTCAACATATGTAGTTGTAGATTCGGACGTTCCAGGTCTTGACATTTTAACAAATGGACTGATTGAGATCGAATAGTTAGTATTAGAAAAACATCAAGAACAAATAAACCGAATTGACAAGTTCATGGTATCAAGCTTACCTATCAGACCATAAATTCCAACTGTATAATAATGGATAATCCTCCATATTTTTCACAGCTAACTCTTTTTCTTTCTTATAGAAATCAACTTGTTCGGGATAAACTGATAAAAAAATTCTAGATGGTGGAAGAGTCTCCATTGGAATCCTATTTTCAGTTTCACGTTCTAAAGCAGCTGGATCTTGATATTGATCAATATATTGATTCCTAAGGGTATTATAATATGTTTGTTGTTCGGTAATTAACGAAGATCCTCTAGTCTCATTAGATTTGACAGTAGCATTCCCACAAAAACTAGCATCTTGTGATTGTTCTTGCCCTTGTTCATCTTCAGCATCTGCAATTGTTTTCAAACGTTGATCCACAGAATTTCTACCACCAAACAAATATGATAATTTTTCTCTAAATTTTAAGGGCGATTGAGAAACCCTATTATGATGACGCTGAGTCTTTGACTTTAGTGGACTGGACTGATCTTTAACCTCCGCATTGGTAGCATCTTCCTTCACTCCTTCACTTTTGGGTGACGTTTCGATGAATGGTGAGCTCAACAACTCTATACGTTCCTTCTTGTGGTCAACCTTGCCCATGCTGGTCTGTCCCGGATGACTTAGCAGCACTTCTCCATCTTAATCAATAACTTCTTCCCTCGAAAACTATGGTATCCATGAAAGTATTTGTATTGACAATCCAATTCAAGATTTGTAGTTTTGTGGTTTGAAATCTTATGTCTTAAAATATTCGCGAATTATGGTTCCCGATTAGGAGCAACATTTCGCTGAGTAAGCGATGAGATTAAAAAAATTATAGCTGAAAATTTTGGATCCGTTATAACTAAAGGAATTGGTTAACTTTTGGAATACAAATACAGAACCACTGTTGATTCATCATGGGTAAGATTGCTGGAAAGAACGGGGAAGTGGAAAGAGAGAATACCGACAAATTTGAAAGAAACAATGAGTCTTTCAAGAAGTCTTCCAAGTTCTCAAAAGATAGAAAGCTAAAACATGGTTTACGTAAAATTGATGGTCAATATAAACAAGCTGTTAGATCAGCCGCAGCTACGGAAATGCTTTTACAAGAAGATGTTGGGTATTTAGAAGCTGAAGGAATGGAAAAGACCTATAAATTCAAACAAGATGAAATTAAAAGTGCAGTTGATCAAAGTACAGCTTCAAAAGCCTTCGATTTAAAATTAAATGAATTTGGTCCATACACTCTAGATTACTCAAGAACTGGTACACATTTATTAATTGGTGGTCAAAAAGGGCATGTTGCAATGATGGATTGGAGAAAAGGTCAACTTAAAGCAGAATTAAACTTAGGAGAGACTGTTAATTCTGTTAAATTTTTACAGAACGAACAATATTTCGCTGTTGCACAAAAAAAATACACTTTTATTTATGATCATGAAGGTACTGAATTACATAGAATGAAGCAACATATTGATGTTAGACATTTGGAATTTTTACCATATCATTATTTACTAGCTACTGCTGGTAATACCGGATTTCTTAAATATCAAGACGTTTCAACAGGTATGCTTGTTAACGAAATTAGAACTAAGATGGGCCCAACTACAGCAATGAGGCAAAATCCTTATAATGCAATCATGCATCTGGGTAACTCTACTGGTACTGTTTCACTCTACAGTCCTTCATCAAATGAAGCTTTAGTTAAAATGCAAAGTTGTAGAGGTCCTGTCAAGAGTATAGCTATGGATAGATCAGGTCATTATATGGCTGTTGCCGGTGCTGATAAAACTTTGAAAATTTGGGATATTAGAACTTTTAAAGAATTATATTCTTACTACACTCCAACACCAGCTTCTAATTTAGATATATCGGATACTGGATTATTATCAGTTTCATGGGGTCCTCATGTTACAGTATGGAAAGATGCTTTTAAAACAAAACAAAATTCACCATATATGAATCATTTAATACCTGGATCTCAAATACAGACTGTTAGATATGTTCCGTTTGAAGATTTCTTAGGTTGTGGTCATAGTAAAGGTGTTACTAACTTAGTTATTCCAGGTTCTGGTGAAGCTAATTTCGATGCATTGGAAATAAATCCATATGAAAGTGCTAAACAAAGACAAGAATCTGAAGTTCGCTCATTATTACAAAAGTTACCTGCAGATTCTATTTCATTAGATCCAAATGTTATAGGTACTGTTGATAAGAGATCAAGTCAACAAAGATTAAAACCATCAGATTTGAATGCATTAACTAAAGATAAAACTAAAGAGGAAGAAGAAGCCCTAGAACCAAAACCAAATGTTAGAGGTAAAAATTCTTCATTACGTCGTCATTTACGTAAGAAGGCTCAAAATGTTATTGACCAAAGAAAGATGAGAATAGAGGCTAATTTGAAGAAAGAAAAAGAATTAAGAGCAAAGAGAGTTAGAAAAGAGAAAGGTTTACCGGAAGAGAAAGAATTACTCGGTCCAGCACTATCAAGATTTAAATAGATTACAACCTAATATATTATAATTTGTACATTATTATCATCATTATTATCATCATTAAACTCTCTGTAATTTTATTTCATTACATATCAATATCACCTCTAAAAGTCAATACATCTTCAAATCTAGCACCATTAATATCTGACTTGATTAATGTTGAATTAGCATCCTCTATTGCATCACAATTCTTATAACCCTTTTTGGCCGCAACCAAGATTAAACCTCTTGATCTAATACTTTCCACTAAATCAGGAACTAACACTAATAATTCAGATGGAACAATTATACCCAACAAATTGTTTAGTGTGGCAAATCTCGTAGCTTCTTTAATAGAACGTGTAGCTGAATCTTCATTCTTGACAACATCAATGGAATATTCATTAGCCGAACTAATAACAAATTTTTCATTGACAAAATGAACACCAGTAACATTGAAAAACACTGGGTAATTTGGTTGCTTCCAATTGAAAATTGAACAAACCGACTGGTTATTTGATGAGAATACTATTGATCTTGTACGTTTAACATTACTAGAACGTAAATATCTAACATGATCAAAGACTGATGTTAGCACTGAGTCAACAAATTTATCCAGGTCTGCAGTTTCCGGTAAAGTTATAGGCACTTCTTTGATTTCTGCATCTGTTGGATAAAGTATTTCAACATTTAGATTGACAAACTCAGGTAATAATTTCAAAATGTCGTCTAAAAATATAAAATTATGAGCTAATAAATTTCTCAGTTCTTTCATAAATTCTGTCTTCGATTGAGTATTCGGCAAGTTAAAATTATTAACATCATATTTCGTCATTTTCTTCAACTGATCAACTGATAGATTAAACAATGAAATAGATGTTCCCAGAACATCAATCTTCCATGATGGGCACACAATAGGAGTACCATCACTCAATATGGAAACATAAATCTTAACATAGTCACCAGATAACGAGGATGCTGTGACAAAACTTAGCACAGAGTTCTGAATGCCGACATTAGCTGCAGCATTTGAATTACCACTTGTTGATTTCCAATACGTATCATATTTAGAGATTTCTAATGGTGTACCTGAATATGGATGAATAACTTGGAATGAAAATCTCAATTCACCGACATTTTTGAGTCTACCATCGAATAATGGTAGTACGGTTGAGTTATTCAACCCATCATTTGGGACTTTAGTGAAAACCTCAGAAAGCGCAGATGTTTTAGCAATTAGTTTGGTACCAAATGATGGGAAAATTTCAAAATCAATAGAAAATCTGTCCAGTGAATCAATTTGGAAGGCAACTGTATTTTCAATATCTGAAGCTGGTAATAAAATATTTCTTGGAACAACATCACTTATTCTTGACGTTATAACAATTCTACCTGGTAATGATGAAATTACTTCATCTTGATTTAATATTATTGAATCTCTTCCCATAGCAAAATGTAATTGAACAAAAATTTTCTTCTCTAGGAAGTTATGACCGTATCTTCTTAAGGGAATTATTGGTGGTGGTAATGATAAATCAGGGATCGCATCAATATTAAAAGATTCTGGGCTTAGTGAAAAAGTTGGTGGGTTTAAAGAAGCTGACTCTAAGCCTTTTGGAGGTTTAACTTCTTTTAATGGAGACAGTATATTTTTGGAATGTTTCTTGTTTTGTAATTCATCAATCAGAACATTTAATACATTAACATGACCTTCCCAAGATGCATAAAATAATGGCGTAAAATTCTCCTCGTCTTTAACTTCAATTTTCGCACCAGCTTTGATCAAAGCACCAGTTGTTCTTGGATGTCCTTCACTTGCAGAATAAAAAATTGGAGGCCATTTATTAAATCCATCAAGAGCATTGGGATCAGCGTCATTTTCAGTTAATAATGGAACTAACTGGTAATTTCCGGTTTTAGCAACAACATGTAAAGGTAATAAACCTTCAGCATCCCTTTGATATTTCTTAACGCTTGGTTTGGATAACAGAAGAACAGCTGCTTCATAATTACCAGCTTTACATGCAACATTCAATGGTAAATATTGCGGGTGCTCTTCACTTGTTGTTGGAGCAGGATCGGCACCTAGCTCAATTAATACTTTAACCGTTTCTAAATGATTTTTATCAATACCCAAGATTAAAGGTGACATTGCATCATAGTCCAACGCATTTAGATTTGCCACAGTTGTTGGTGATGAGCATAGTAATTCAATCAAATCAGTTCTTCCTAACTCGGCAGCATAATGTAATGGTAATCTACCACTAATATCTTTTAGATTCAAATTCAATTCTTGTTTAATACCTTGTTCAACAACAAAGGTTCTCTTTTCCACTGTGTTACAGCAAGCTTCATGGATGACACTTCTTTGAGATAATTCATCAGTAGTTGTTAAGCTGATGGAATTCGAAGCTTCGTTATAAAATCTTGATAATATCTCATCGGGTATTTTGGTGTTGATTGATAAAAAGAAAATCTTTGTTAGTTTGAAATTTGCATTTGGAGACTGTTTGATTCTACTAATAAACCCTAACAGTAAGCTATCGACATTCGATGAAAATGCAATATTTGTAAATTCGGCATATAGTTCATCAATTTCAGTATCATCTGCAATTAAAGCTGAATTATTGCTTGTTGGTTGTGATTGATATAATGGCCCTGTTCTATCAACTGGTGAAGCATTAGCAGTATTCAGCTGCAAGTTAGAAAAATCATTATAAGTTATTGAATTGTTTCTTTGATCACTGGTACTAGCTTCATACTCATATCTTACAACATGTTCACCTTCAGCTTGAGCATCTAATTCAACAAGAGAATTTGCACATAGATCACTTAATTGAGAAATTTCAGCTCTATTGAAAACAGGCTGTACTGAGACAGCTTTTGATAAATATAGCTCTTTTGTATGAGACTTAGATCTTTTATCCCATTTTTTTAAAACTTTTGAAAATCCAGTTTGATTTAATTCAACAAATTGTTCTAATCTATCCAAATCCCTTGAAAATCTTTTAAACCCATCATATAACGTAATATAAGCTATAGAAGTTTTTGATCCAAGCCTGTCCTTTGCAACCGCATCATTTTTTTTCTTTACCAAGATATCCAGCCTTATATTCAGATCAGACTCTTTCTCCAAATAAAATGCATTAACTTTTTCCAATTCTCTTTCTAATCTAAAAAAAAATGAAGTTTTATTTTCTTGTAATGTACGTTCAACGTCAATTTCAGTAGACGTTCCATATGTCGGTATTGCCAATGATTTGATCAACTTCTTTAATGCTTTGTAATTGATGAAATGACCTATATATTCGGGAAGTTCCAATTGTCTAGCCTCTAGATATTTACCAAATTTCCTTCAATTTCCCGTGTTAGTAACTAGCCTGTGGAGATCTATAAAATATGTACATACATTATTGATAGTTATTTAGCGAATCAACTTTGTTTTAATCTCAAATGACGTTGTGTGACTTATCTCTTGTGTTGTAAATATATGTGATGGAAAATGAGAATGAAGGATTGAGCCAACTTATTATAGTATTTCTGACTCAATTATGTAAAAATTTCAAGCAACGTTTTTCAGTCCAATCTATTTTATTAGCGGAGTCAAATATTCTGCTGTAATGGTAGTGTATGAATAAACGAGCAGAATGTATTGTACGTCTGTTTTTTGTTATTGGAATTGCCTAAGTACTAAATGGTCAGCTTTGAACTTCTTCTAATTAACTAATTGGCCTTTATACCAAAATAGGACTCTGTTGAAAACTCTTTGAGCTCTTCTCTCCAGTGTATCTCCTGTCTATGTGAGCTATTGACTGCAACAACTCTAGTTGAAAGTTTAGCTAAACGCCTGAATAATGATGAATTGTATCTGTATATCTGCTTGTGATTTTTGGCTCTGTTTTTGTCAAAAACTTATTTTTGTTGCACCAACCCGTCTTACTGCTGCTAAATGACCTTTTTGACACACGTGCGAAAAACAATCGGCGTAGACAGGGCACGTAAGCGGAATTGATTTCATCTTCAGCCTGTGCGCTTGTCATTTCTGCCTAGGAATTCGCCAATCTCAACAGCTCAACAAGCCCACAAGGTTAACTAGCATGGAAAGAGGCCCTGCGGCAACGCTTCGTCTTTTTGAATGAACGCGATTTCACAGACGCAACAACTGGTTTTTTAATTCAATCGAGTATATATGCATTTTGACACTAAACTATCCGTCATCTTTACCATAAAACGTGCAATTCAAGAGTTTGAAAGACCCAGTTCTTCTCATGAGATCCTATATTCTGATTACATCTGGAAGCAAAGGTCAACGTGATTCAATTCACATGAGATCACAAATGATCAAATCCCATTCAAACATCTTGTAACCAAATCATTTAAACTGGTGAAATTCTGCAAAAGTTCAATCAATTCATCCTCAGTTATTTCTTCTTCGCTTCCACTATAGATGTCAATCAACTGGATTAATAACTCAACCAATTGGCTCGTCGTGATCTGATGATTTGCTGGGTCGAGTTGTTTCTTATATGCTTGAAGCAATTTGGCAATGGATTTATTATTACTGAAGAGACTTGTCATGAGGTTTTTGCTATTACTCAACAACGCTACATTTCTGGTCTGATATGTGCTTTTCAAAGGTGATAATTGAATTTTGTACTTGAAACTTTTTGATTTGGAAACTTGATGAAGCCTATTTCCATGGTTAGCTGTTTGGGGATTTGGTATAAAAGAGATTCAAACTCACTTTGCTGACAATACGAAATACTCATCCGATTTTAATCCACCTTGACACATAATTGTAATGATAGCCTTTTCAATATCCACCGAATTGGATCTATAATGTTCCAACTTGATCAATGATATTCTTGTTTTCAGATCATCTAGAAACTTGGTGATTTCAGTTTTCAAAGCGCCATATTCATCTTGACTCTGTTCAAACAACGAATGATCCATATTAAACACAAAATTGACTAACACTGAACTATTCAAATGGTTTCTAGTATGACTTTGCTCTGTTATAATCATCTTTAAATATTAAGCGCTCTATTGATATTTGGTGTCAAATAGTGTAAAACTGAGTGTACGATATCGCTCCCCCCAACCCGGTGTGGATTTCTAGACACACTAATATTTTCTCTCAACTTTCAAATTAATATATTATCACTACTTTGACCAGCTATAAACGCCTCATTTCTTCAGATATCAACAACTTTGAAAGTGATTGAAAGCTGTTTAAATCGTTAACTATAGAGTGGCCCGTAGTCAAAAATAGTATAGATCGGTTAGAGCACATTTTTGGTGTTTAGAATTTTCTTTGGAAAAGGGAAAAACAAACATTTGAAAACTGTTTATACTTATTTAGTTAGAATCACACTTCATCAATTCTTTGGAATCCCAGTTCAATCTACTGAGACATCGTACAATTGTGAATAGCATCATCGCGCCAATTATTTGCTCTCGCCGCTGAACCTGTGAAGAATATACAAAGATTACTGGTATGTTGTTGTGCTTTTTTGCATCTTGAAATGATTTAGAATGTGATTAATCAGAAGAGAATGATGGTAACTACAAACCAGGCTATTATCAATCTCTGATATGATCTGTTTTTTAGAGAATGGATAATAGTGCTTTGATGATCACAATGACAATGGATTATTAAAACTCCAGTATGAAACAGTCTGAAATGTGTCCCCGTCGTTTAGGGGTAAATAAAATTAGTAAATTGCCATCACATCTCATCGCAAGATCCATTTCAAATCAAGATGTTTAATCAGTTTAAGCTGAAGATCTATATACTAACTTTGCATTATAGAATTTGTTACTTACAAAGTCAACATCATTATTCGCTTATTGTTTTAGAAATTAGTAAGTCAGTCGGAATTTAGATAGCATAGAGTAAATCATCAAATTCATAAGTGGAATAAAAGGTTTCAACTCAAATAATCATCAACAAAATGGATTCCATTCTTGATTTCACTAAAGAGTTGGATATCCAACTTTTAGATCAAATTGTTACAACTTTTTATAGTGGCTCAGGTCCTGATCAAAAAGTTGCTCAAGATGTTATCACTAAATTTCAAGATCATCCAGATGCATGGCAAAAAGCTGATCAAATATTACAATATAGTTCAAACTCACAAACTAAATACATTGGTCTATCAATCTTGGATAAATTGATTCAAACAAAATGGAAAATGTTACCTGATGAACAAAGAAAAGGTATCAGAAATTTCATTGTTAATATGATTATTGCCCTTTGTGATGACGATGAACAATTTCAAACCCAAAGACCATTAATCAATAAATGTGATTTGACATTGGTTCAAATTTTGAAACAAGAGTGGCCAGAAAATTGGCCAACTTTCATCCCAGAAGTTGTTCAATCATCAAGAGCTGGTTTCAACGTTTGTGAAAACAATATGGTTATTTTGAAGTTATTATCCGAAGAAGTTTTCGATTATTCTGCTGAACAAATGACCCAAGCTAAGATAAAAAATTTGAAAACGAGAATGGGCGAAGAATTTTCGGAGATTTTCAAGTTATGTTACGAAGTTTTGGATAAAGCTACAAGACCTTCATTAATTGTTGCCACTTTGAAATCCTTACTGAAATATTTACAATGGATCCCATTGGGTTATATTTTTGAAACTGATTTATTAGGTTTATTGACAAACAAATTCTTGTTCCCAGAGGATACCAGAGCTATTACATTGAAATGTTTAACTGAAGCTGCCTCATTATCTGCTCCGAATTATGATGCTAAATTTGTTGAAATGTTTAGAAACTCAATCACTCAAATTGCAAATGTTGTTCCACCTGGTTCTGATTTAAGAAGATCTTATCAGGTTGCAAATTCAAATGACCAAGCCTTCTTACAAGATTTAGCCATGTTTATTTGTACTTTTTTGGCAAATCATGTTATCGCATTAGAGGCCAATGAAGAATCAAGGGAATTATTATTGACTGCACATGAATACCTGGTTCAATTGTCCAAAATCGATGAAAGAGAATTATTCAAAACTTGTTTGGATTATTGGGGTAAATTGGTTAGCTCACTATTTGCTGAAGTTCAATCATTACCAGCCAATGAGCTATCACCATTGATGCAATTAGGTTACAGTCAGGCATTATCTTCAAGTAGTGCAGGTGGTGCTCCAAATCCTGAACTATTAAATAAATATCCATTAAGAAAACATATTTATAACAACATTTTATCGGAATTAAGATTGGTTATTATTGAATCAATGGCAAAACCTGAAGAAGTTTTAGTTGTCCAAAATGATGAAGGTGAAATTGTTCGTGAATTCGTTAAAGAAAGTGATACAATTACTTTGTATAAGTCGATGAGAGAAGTCTTGGTTTATTTGACTCATTTAGATGTTGTTGATACTGAACAAATCATGAGTGATAAACTAGCCAAACAAATTGATGGTTCTGAATGGTCATGGCACAATATTAATACCTTATGTTGGGCTATTGGTTCAATTTCTGGTACAATGAACGAAGAAATGGAAAAACGATTCTTGGTTGCAGTCATTAAAGATTTATTAGCTTTGACTGAAATGAAACGTGGTAAAGATAATAAGGCTGTTGTTGCTTCAAATATCATGTATATTGTCGGTCAATATCCAAGATTTTTAAAAGCACATTGGAAATTCTTGAAAACAGTCATTAACAAATTATTTGAGTTCATGCATGAAACTCATGAAGGTGTTCAAGATATGGCCTGTGATACATTCATCAAAATCACACTAAAATGTCGCCGTCATTTTGTCGTTCAACAACCAAATGAAAATGAACCATTTATTGATGAAATTATTCGAAACATCCAAAACATCACTGAAGATTTACAACCTCAACAAGTCCATACTTTCTATGAAGCTTGTGGTTATATCATTGGTGCCCAAACCTCTGCTCCTGTTAAAGATCGTTTATTAGGTGATTTAATGCATTTACCAAATTTGGCATGGAATACTATTGTCCAACAAGCTGGTCAAGATCCTGAATTATTAACTAATCCAGAAACTGTTAAAATCATTGCAAATATCATCAAGACAAATGTTGCTGTTTGTTCTTCATTAGGTCCTGGTTTCTATACTCAACTGGGTTTAATTTATGAAAACATGTTATCATTATACAAAGCTGTCTCTTCAATGATTTCAGATGCAGTTGTTAGTGATGGTACTATTGCTACAAAGACACCAAAAGTTAGAGGTTTACGTACAATCAAGAAGGAAATTTTACATTTAATTGAAGCTTATGTTTCGAAAGGTGAAAACTTGGAACAAATTGTTTCTACACTAGTTGAACCATTAATGGCCACAATTTTAGAAGATTATAAATCAAACGTTCCAGATGCTCGTGATGCTGAAGTTTTGAACTGTTTAACTACAGTTGTTTCAAAGGTTGGTCATATGATTCCAGAAGGTGTTGTTTTAATTTTACAAAATGTTTTCGAACCAACTTTAAGTATGATCAATCAAGATTTTACTGAATATCCTGAACATAGGGTTGAATTTTATAAGTTGTTGAGAGAAATTAACTTGAAGTCATTTAATGCATTACTACAATTATCTGGTGATGCATTCCAATTATTAGTTAATGCAATTTTGTGGGCTTTCAAACATAATAATAGAGATGTTGAAAGTAGTGGATTAAGTCTAGCTATCGAATTATTGAAAAACGTTGAAAAATTAGGTACAACTCCTTTTACAACTGCATTCTATCAAAATTTCTACTTCCCAATCTTGGCTGATACTTTCTATGTTATTACTGATTCTGACCATAAAGCAGGCTTCAAATCTCAATCACAGTTGTTGTCTAAATTGATTGAATTAGTTGAGGGGAACATCATTAAGGAACCATTATATTCTGAAGGTCAAGCACCAGCTGGAACTTCAAATGCTGTTTTCTTACATGAATATTTAGCCAATATGCTTGTCTCTGCATTCCCTCAATTACAACCAGATCAAGTTGAAAATTTCATTAAAGCATTGATAGCTCAACATCGTGATCAAGTTAAATTCAAAGGTACACTACGTGATTTCTTGGTTCAAATCAAACAATATGGTGGTGATGCTACTGATTACTTATTTGCGGAAGATCGTGAATATGAATTAGCTGAAAAACAACGTTTAGACAGAGAAAAGGCATCAAAGGTTGGTGGTTTATTAAAACCATCAGAATTAGATGATGACTAAACTCTGTGAAAAAGATGTTGATGGGAAATTAAATGGGTTCTTTTGGTATTCTGGGTGAGGTTTCATTTGCATTAGTGATAGTTTTTAGTTTTTTTTTAATTATTAGTGCTGGACATCATTTCTTAAATCCTGAAATCAATCCCCTTTTTAAGTTTCTCAAGTTGTATATATATATATATATGAATGAATCGTGATTTTTTGTATTAATCCACTACTGTAGTTCTCGTAATATTAATATATATTTACAAGTAAATCATGATCTATTCATCTAGTGTTTCCCTTAATCTATTGTGTGATTTGTTTGATACTATCTTGAAGTTTAACAAAAGCATTCTTTGGACCAGGAACACCACCTTTAACTAATATGATTCCATTTTCAGCATCAACTTCGACAACTTCAACGTTTGATTTTGTACTATTTTTATGACCCATATGACCAGGCATCTTTTTCCCTGGTAAAACACGACCAGGATCTTGATTCATACCATAAGAACCACCATGTCTATGCATAACAGAAGTACCATGAGAAGCTCTTAAACCACCAAAGTTCCAACGTTTCATAACACCTGCGAAACCCTTACCTTTTGAAATACCTTTAACATCAAGTAATGTACCAGGTTGGAAATGATCAGCTTTTAATTGAGTACCAACTGGTAATAATCCAGTTTCATCTTTAACTTGAAATTCTTTAACACAAGATTTTGGATTCACTTGAGCACGAGCAAAATGACCCAGCATTTGTCTTGTTACTTTATAAGGAGATTTTTTACCATATCCTACTTGAACAGCATAATAACCTGAAGTTTCTGCAGTCTTATTTAATAAAACTTCAACATTATCAACTTCTAAAACGGTAACACCGAATCTTTCACCAGTTTCTTTATTGAAATATGGAGCCATACCACGTTTAAGAGCGATAAGACCAGTACGCAATGGTAATCTTCTTCTTAATCTTGCCATATCCGGAGAATGTTGAATCTTTGGAGCTTCAATTTTTGGAGTAATTGCATTTGGTGAAGTTAATGAGGCACCGTGACGCACAAACTTTGGGTATTGACGAGTTGCCAAGGGCAGTCTCTTTACAAGAAAGTTAGATATCTCCCAGACACTGCTCATTTTGTATAGTATATGAATGATTTTGATGGAAATTCAGTCCAAACTTTTTGTAATATTTTGATTATACCTCTATATTTTTCTTTCACTATGTTGGAAAAAAATTGGATTACTCGAATTTGCGGGTAAATTCGCGGATAAACTTAAAGTCGCGAACGTATAAGCTCAGAATTTATTCTGTGTAATTGCAAATACAGAGTGTCGAAAGGTACATATTTAGCACTTATTTCTACGTTTTATTATATTTTTAAACTCCTGTGGTCTGTGTCTATTGCTAACTATATACATGTTATGACTTGATGAAACCACTGGAGATGTAAACCCTGTTTTGAAGGTATACAAAATATCATACAGATTATAAGGTGGAAACTTCAATTTAAGAAATGCATGTGAAGATGGGAGAGGGAATGGAAGAGATGGTAAATGTAATTGTAATTGTAAATAACCATTGAAAAAGATCATTTAATTTTCTTATCTTTGATCTTGATAGTTTCATCATCAACATAAACACCCTTACCTTTATATGGTTCAGGTGGACGGAAAGCACGTAATTTAGCAGCAAATAAAGTAACTTGTTGTTTATCAGCACCTTCAATGATTACTCTAGTTGGAACTGGTGAAGAAACTGTTAAACCTTCAGGAACATCTAGACCTTGGGTGATAGAAGCACCAACCTTCATTGAAACAAATTTTTTACCATTTGGTCTATCTTCAATTTGTGCTCTGTAACCGGTACCGACTAATCTTAACATTGACATATGACCTTCTGTGACACCAGTAACGTGATTATTCAATACAGCTCTTGTGGTACCCCATAATGACTTTTGTTGTTTATCTTTTTCATCTTTAATTGTTAATAATAATTTACTATCTTTTGTTTCATAATTAACAAAATCTGGAACATTTAAGGTTAATTCACCTTTTGGACCAGTAACGGTAGCAATTTTCGTTAGTTTTAAAACATCTCTACCTTTTCTTTTGATAACTGGTGATGGATGATCTGAAAATTGAATACTAGCTTCTGATGGTATGAAAATTGGAGCTGAACCAATATGAGATGGTCGTAGCGTACTGGAAGAGAACAGCCTCTTGGAGCATTGAGCTGAAGATCTTATTGTGAACATGATGGAGTGTCTCTATATCCGGGATATTCCAACGAAGTGTTCAATTTTTTGAGATTTATGGCCGTATTCACTATAGATTTTTTATATAGATTTCCAAATTTTCATGATTTTTTCCACCAAAAATTCGCGATTCCGGGTAAACGCATCTCATTAAAAAAAATTATAAATGTATAAACTATATTATTACTATTTGAATAATTTTACTACAGGCAAAAAAAGAGAAAGTTAAAAGCTCTTATTATCGCAAAATGGTTAGAAAGTTGAAACATCATGAGCAGAAACTGTTAAAAAAAGTGGATTTCCTTGACTGGAAGCAAGATCAAGGCCACAGGGATGCACAAGTCATGAGAACATATCATATTCAAAATCGTGAAGATTATCATAAATATAATAAGATCTGTGGTGAAATTCGTAAACTAGCTCATAAATTATCTTTATTACAACCAAATGATCCAGTGCGTATTAAACATGAACAATTACTTTTGGAAAAATTATACTCTATGGGTGTTTTATCAACAAAATCCAAAATTTCAGACCTTGAGAATAAAGTTACTGTTAGTGCTCTTTGTCGTCGTCGTATTGCTGTTGTTATGTGTCGTATGAAGATGGCTGAAAGCATAAGTGACGCAGTTACATTCGTGGAACAAGGTCATGTTAGAGTTGGTCCAAATGTAATCACAGATCCAGCATATCTTGTGACAAGAAATATGGAAGATTATTTGACTTGGGTTGATACTAGTAAGATTAAACAAAATGTTTTGAAATATAGAAACAAGATTGATGATTTTGATTTGGCTTAAGCTGCTTCTTGGCTAGCTATCTATTGCATATGTATATTAGGTTTGGGAATATAACGTTTTACATTTTGGTTAATGAAACAATTTGTAAGCTTCAAGTTGACACATCAAGGTTATTTCTTAAAGCTGCTACCACCTGATATATACAAGTTCAACTTGGAGGTCAACTTGGAGATCAAAGGACTTCTTTTTGGTTCCCATCATGGATCCAGTACATAAAGTTTACTCGTACATAAAATCAACTACGAAACAAACTCATTCGTTGAAACAAAATGAGTACTAATCTATAGCAAAATGTAAACACTGACCTCTATAGAATTGCTGAAACTTTCAAAAAATTATCACAATGGATTTCACAAATCAATCATCTTGGAATGTATAACGTAGTCGAAATAAATAAGCATGTTGGAAAAAAAATAGATTTTAAACTCAAACAAGAGATATTACAAGACTTTAAAGTTAAACAAAATATTAAATAGCAGATTTCACAAGTATTCAATAATCAGCGCCCTGATCGATGTTAATGAGTACTCTTGCAATTGAGGATTGGAAAATTAGGATCCATCGATATCAAATTAAGTTTATTATACAGTTACTGATCTATCAGTTTAAAGCTGTCCAAAAAATAAATATCAAACAGCAGAAATTAACTTTCTTGATCATAAGCTGTTCAGTGTTCACTAAGGAAAAACCATCATCCAATTACCACCTAGTCTGAAACTTTTTTAGTCTATATTTAATGTTTGAATTATCAATGCTTCAATGTCATAATCACAGCTTACAATTCTTTAATCAACTAAGAAATCGAGGAATCAAATAATAAAAAATGTTTTAAAACCAATATGCGTCAATGGGTCTGTGCAGATGTCTCTGTGATACGCATTGTCAGTCGAATAAAAGCAATTGTTAACATGAAACACTTATTTTTTCATTTATATCTTCAAAGCTAGTTTAAAGTTGGTGAATATAATCTTCATTATATTTGTAGTTTGTAATTTGTTAATTGATTTTGGATAATGGAAGGGAGAGACGGTATGAACTCGTATTCTTGAAAAATGACAATGACGTACTACAATTAATAATGATGAAAAAATGTAAATGACTAAATATACAAAATGTAGAAAGTTACATGATATGAATCAGAGAGATCATTCACTCTGTGATGGAAATGAGAATGAAATAGAAAAAAAATAATAATAATAATTTAAAATAATTTAAAATGATGATAATGATCATGAGATCTTTATTAATGAATAAAATGATGAGTGAATTTTGAACATGATGATTGTGATGACATTATTTTCGTTTTTTTACTGTCCTTGAATTATACAAAATTATAGTTATCACTTGCACCTAATTGTTTTCTTAAATCAGCTTGAGAACCAGATCTTGGTAATTCAGCAGTACTTGGAGCTTGGTAAACATTTTGACTTGTATAATTTGATTGAGAAGTTAAACTACCATTTCTTGAACTATTTGCACTATTCATATTTGAAAAAGCACCTGCAGGTCTATAAATTTTCTGCTTACCAATTTCAACAGGATTCATCATAACAATACTTTGTCTTATATGATGTGGAGATGGAGGTGTTATATCTCTATGTCCTAATGATTGAGGTTTTTGTACTTGTTGATTTGGGAATTGTGGGAATTGTTGTTGTGATGGTGATATTGGTGATGTTGGTGTGAAAATTTGATCAGAATAATGTAATGGATTAAAAGGTTTAATAGATAATTCAGGTTTTGCACCAGCTGTTAATGATTTTTTAGGAGCATAATCAGTTTGTGTAACAATTGAATTATAATCCATTTTATTTGGTGTTGGTAATGATTGTAATGGTTTTAATGGTTGTGGTGGGAATTGTGGATTTTGTAAAAATTGTGGAGATGATTGTTGTGAATAATTTTGTGGATATTGTTGAGGATATTGTTGTTGTCTTTGGGCATATTGTGGTTGATAACTTTGTTGTTGTGGATATTGATGATATTGTTGAGGATCTTGTTGATATTGATATTGTTGTTGTTGTTGTTGTTGTTGTTCATCAAATTGTGCTAATGGAATTGTAGAATAAATAGATGAAACAGCTCTATGTTTAGCAGCAGCTGCTGCAGCTGCTGCAGATGAAGAACTTGGTGCTTCAATTTCATCACCATTAACTGATAAGAAATTGTTACCGGAACCACCAGTGGTTGTTCCTTTTGGATCTAAACTTGGAATTGAAACATTTCCTTCATCTAATTCATCTTGATTATATTCAGGTTCTGGTAAATGATTTTCAAAATTTTCGGTTTCAATTTTTGGTAATGGTGGTACATCTGATTGTGGAATTGGATTTGACACATTTGTAGGTTTTTTAACAGAATTTTCTCTATCGAAATAAACTCTATAAACACTCTTCATTCTTTTAATATCTTCATCATCTTCTTCATCTGGATGTTCACCTTTTTGCTTTGGAATTGATAATGAATCTTTTGTCACGATAGCTGGTGCATCTAAAGATTTCTTTTGAGCAGTTTCACATTTAAATTCTTCTTCTTCTTCTTCTTCTTGTGGTAATTCTTCTGCACCACCTTCTTTTTCGAAAGAGTTTGTCAAAACTTCAGGTTCATCAATATAAGATAAATCACTATTTTGTCTATAATGAGCAGATTGACGTTTAACATTTTTTGGATCCAAATTATCAAAAGAATCTTTATATTCTTCTTCATCATCATTTGAAGATGAAATGGTTTGATTATCGTTTTTACCTAATGGAGAATCACCAAGAACATTTTCATTATTAATTTTACTTTCATGAAAAGATTGAGAAGAATCAGTTGTTGTTGGATCTTCAACTGAATAAGTTTTTTCAGTTAAATTTCTTGCATTTTTGGAATTAAGATTAATTGAACTTGAATTTGCGCTTCTATTATATGGAGAATTTGGTCTAGAGGTAATTCTATAAGCAGGATATTCTGACCCCATTTCTTTGGCAAATGTATCTAATGAATGATGAGAACCTGTAGTATGTTCATAAGGTAATTTAAAAGTTTCGAAATAAGGTTCACCACGAGCAGTTCTAACACTTGGAGCTTTATTTTGAGATTGATCCCATAATTCTGGTTGATTCATAACATTTGAAGGATAACGAGCATTTTCACCTGCAAACGGGTTTGAATAATAAGAAATTCCATCATCTTGATCAAATGATGAGCCTTTATCACCATTATTATTTGAATTACGAGGACCATTTGGTTTTGGATAATCTGGTAAAATTGTGGATTCACCATAAAAATCAGGATCATTATCATCAAGAGCTTCTTTTTTACCCTTTCTATAAGATCTATAAAGAAAGAACCCAATGATGAGAGCAAATACAAAACATGGAATACCAATAGATAACCCAATAGCGGTTCCTGTAATACCAGTACCTGTTTCACATGATTGTTTATCCCCAGTACATTTATCACCAGTACCTGAAGATCCTGATGAGCTTGAGTCACTTGAATCGGATGAATCTGATGAGTCTGATGAATCTGAATCTGAACCTCTTGGATATAATTGAACAAAAGATGTGGTTAAAGTAGTAGCCGAACTCGAACCAACGTATGGGTTAATAGAAGAAGATCCCATTATCGTCGTAGATTCTATATGGAACATCTTGTTATAAGTTATTGGATCAATACTTTAGAGGTATGAATGAATGAATGAAATGTGGGATGATTGATGATCTTTGATTTTTTTTTTGATTAAAAAGCACACTTTATGAACATAAGTTTGATGGAAAAAAACACTTGAACGATAGTAAATGATAGTGAATAGCAACAAATATAAGACCCTTTAGTCTTTTAACACAGTTATATCTATGGATGAATGACTTTGAAATTGATTTAGATTGAAGAAACGCGTCTTTAACCTCAAAAAAAGTTTTAGATCGGAATCAAAAAAAAAACAGAAATCCCAAAGGAAAACAAATCAACTAAAGCGGCTAATGCAGAGATCTGGTTGGAAAGAGCGAATGATTTGAATAAAGAATGATTGTGTAGTGTGGTTGTTGTTGGTGGTAGAGTGATCTGTGGTTCTGTTCCCCTTTCTCTGGCCTCTAAGCTTATGGTTGTCCTGGATGGAGTTGATTGTGGTAAACAGTTGAGTTGAATCTGTTTATTTTCATTTCCATTTCCATTTTCAAATCCATTTTCAAATCCATTTTTTCACGTCGCCAAAACAAAACAAAATCGGGAATTTAAAGGTACGTGAATGGATTCTTTGAAATGAAGAAACAGTATTTGGAGGGAACTGGTCAACACGAGAGACAGACACACAACACATTATACGAAAGATGAGTTGATGGGCTCGTGTGTCTAGGGAAATAGCCAATACACTAAACTCTATGGTATGTGACGTTCTTCTCTCCAGAAGCAGATCAATCTTCATTCCATTGTTACGCTTTCAACTACTCGTCTCGAGCCAAGGGTTCACCCAAAGCTTAACCGTTTACAATCAATGAATGTCTTTCATCAGAAACATCCAATGATCCAATGTTTCTAATACCCTAGGAATAAATTCACCATTCACGTATTCTGACTTGGCTTCAGTTTTACCATTTTCTCGTGTCTTTATGTATCTCAACTAGTTCTAGACTCAAAACACCAAGTTTGAAAAAGACATTCCCACAATATAACATCCTCTACATCAACAATCACTCTACATTTACACAATTGAACCCTGATTCCAAAATCAATTGTTACTCTATTTAGCTCATGCATTCAATCCGATTCCATCTTATCCACAATCACATGTACGAAAAATCACAGTCTTTTTACATAAAAATCATGTTCTCATAATTTCTACTTAAAAAAAAAATGTGATCAAATTCAATACAAATTCTTCATAAATTCATAATGAAAATGAGAAAATTGTTCCAAAAAATATTAAGAACAACCATTAGCGAAGACAATACCCGGATGGCTCTGGTAAAAGGCAAGAGCCATGTACGATATAAGTTTTAAATTGATATTGATCTCCTGGCTGCTGAAGAAAGGAAAAGGGAAATAAATAAGAGAAGTGAAGAATTTTTGAATGGGAAAAGTTTTTTATAAATGATGCGAAATTCGCGGAAAGAAGAAAATAACAATTGTTACCCGGAACGGTAGGGTACATGTATATTCATGTATTTAATAAATAAATAAATAAATAGTTAATATAAGGTTAATGAATAAATAGTGGCAGTCAATTAAATTAAGTTCAATAGGTCTTTCTTGCTGGTTTATAAGCTCTAGTTTCCAAAGATCCAAGAATATTTAACTCCATATCTTGTAACTTCCCCCAGAATGAAGCTTCATAATCCTTAGATCCAACATTAGATGTTTCCAAATCATCATCTTGTCCTTGCATTATCTTCACCGCCTTCTGAATCTCATAAAGATCCTTCACAGTAATTTGATCCAATTGTATCAAATCATTTTGAATTTTCTTCATCCCATTTAAATCATTCAATAATTTAAATTCTTCATATTTATTCAACATCCCCGAGATCATTGAAGTTGGTTTTTCAAAATAAAGTTCCGTAACAACAATCACTTTCATACCCAATTGGAAAGCCATTGAAGTTAATGATTCTGCTTGATCCGGGGAATTAATCATCATATAATCAGTGACGTCAGCTGTGGACTCTAATTCTTGTAATTTTTGATACTCCATTATTGTTTCCTCATTATAATGGGATTGTAAGGCTAGTAAAGGATGAGAAAATTTACATTTTAATTTCGTCTTTGTTCTATGACTTAAATGATATAAAAAACTGCTATAATGACCTTGCATTAATCCCAATGATTTTAAATAATCACTTCTAAGAATCCCAAATTGTAATGATGGATTCTTATTAACATGATGTAAAAATGATTGTGAATCATTTCTTATCTTTAAATTATTGGCTAAATAACATCTAATTTGATTAATAATTGCAGAATCACCAAAATATTTAATCAAATTTTCATCTTGTAAGAAAGGTTTATAAACTTTTCGATATAATGAGGTTATATTATTATCATTCATAGCTGTACCCAACCCCTTTTCCATTATATTTTCAAAGCTTTTTTGAACAGAACTCATTCTCTCTTTAGGAATTAAACTAGATGATTGAGCTTTGAAAATAATCTTGTTGATTAATGAAGTCTGGGGAATAAAATTAAATAATACTGGTTCATGGATGTGAAATCTAAGTTTTTTAACCTGTGAGCTTTGAACGAAACCTTTTGATATCCTTGTACTCATCTGAAAATATCAATAACAACTTCAATACTTTCAATTGAAGGGCTGAAGAAGTCGAATACCATTCGTTCAATGGTTCAAATGTTGAGTTACTGTTTGAACACTTCATTATCCCTTAGAATCAGATGTCACCAACGCTTCGTAACCGGTTAACAGATCGTGAAAAAAAAAAAAATCAAACACAATTGGATTTTAACGGACTTCCTTTAGATTGAGTTGACATAAAAAGCGTTTTTGAAAATTGATCAAAATAAGAAAATGGGTAGAGATCCTTTGATTGGTATTGTTGGGAAACCATCCAGTGGGAAATCCACAACGTGAGTGATCTTTTTCAGGTTTTAAGTTGAAATAAAAACGCTAATAAAGTTTCAGATTAAATAGTTTAACAGATGCTGCTGTTAAAACTGGGGCATTCCCATTCACAACTATTGATCCAAATAAAGCCACTGGTTATTTAAAAGTAGATTGTGCATGCTCAAGGTTTGGTAAACAATCATTATGTAAACCGAATTATGGTTGGTGTACAGAAGGTCGTAGACATATTCCTGTATTATTATTAGATGTTGCAGGTTTAGTTCCTGGTGCTCATTTAGGTCGTGGTATTGGTAATAAATTCTTGGATGATTTAAGACATGCTGATGCATTGATCCATGTTGTTGATGTTAGTGGATCTACTGATGCTGAAGGTAAAAGTACTTTGGGTTATGATCCTTTAGCTGATGTTGAATGGTTACAAGATGAAATTAGATTATGGATTGAAGGAAATTTAGAAAAAAGATGGGGAAGTATTGTTAGAAGACATACTGCTACTAAATCGAGTATTGTTGATACTTTATTAACACAATTTGCAGGTTATAGTGCAAATGGTGTAATGGTTGCAAGAGCAATGGATAGAGTTCCAGAAGTTGGTAAATTAGAAGATTGGAATAAAGAAGATATTTCAAAAGTTGTTCAAGCATTTATGGATGAAAAATTCCCAACAGTTTTATCATTAAATAAAATTGATCATCCAGATAGTGATAAAAATGTTTCTAAAATTTTATTAAAATATCCAAATACAAAAGCTGTACTAACGAGTGCTGTTACTGAAGTTTTTTTAAGAAAATTAGTTAAACAAAATTTTATTAAATATGAAGAAGGTACTGAATTTATAGACACCAAAGAAGATTTACCAGATGATGATTCTTTAAGACCTATGGATGAAAAATTATTAAATCGTGTGGAAAATATAAGAGATTTAGTACTTTATAGATTTGGATCAACTGGTGTGGTTCAAGTTTTACAAGCAGCAACTGAAGTTCTTGGACTAGTTCCAATTTATACAGTGCGTAATATTTCAAATTTTACTGGTTCAAATGGTACAAATGTTTTCAGAGATTGTACATTGATTAGAAAAGGTACACCTGTAAGTAAAGTTGCAAGACAAATCATGGGTGATGTTACAATTGCTGCTATTGAAGGTATTGGTGGTGTTAGAGTTAGTGAAGATGATACGATAGATGTTGGTAAGAATGATATATTGTCATTTAGAGTCGTACCAGGTGGTGGTAATAAAGAATGATCATATAGATGAAAGAAACAACAACAAATGCATGCATTTAAAAAAAAAATAATTAGAGTTGTAGTTAAAACCAGCTAGTGTTTTTCATAAGTAGTTTCAATGGGCTCTGTTTTCTCCTTTCGTGATTCCTCATCACTATTAATATCAATTTTAGCTTCTAAATCATGTTCTTGTTCAATAACTTTCCCAATATATTTCTTCATCAATGGAGAAGATAAATCTCTATGGAATTTTTCAGGTCCAATAATCACAACAACAAACAAATAAACTAAAATAGCACCACTTAAAATAGCCATAACTTTAGCGTAATCAAACCTTATTGGGACCCCATTGTTATTAAATTCCAATGGATATTTATTAGCTAAATCAGTTTCAATTGTAGAAGAAGCTGCACTTGCCAAATTCCCCAATTGATACGATAATCCAGAAACTAAAGCTCTTGCATCTGGTGGAGATAATTCTGATAAATGGATAGGTATAACTGCCCAAATACTCATTACTGCCCAAAATAAAGCAAATCCACCTCCCAATATAGCACTGGAATAATGTAACATGTAAGCAGGATAAAGAAAACATCCACCAAGTATGATACAAACCATGATTGTTAAACGACGTCCTAATACTTCCATCAATAATCCTGTTATTAAAGAGCCAATAACAGCACCTAAATTAACAACAACTATAGTAACAGTGATTGCATCTTCAGACATTTTCAATTGTTTCTTAAGCATTGATGGGTATAAATCTTGAGTAGCATGTGTCAAATAATTTGGACCTGTTAATAATAACACTAAGTAAATAAACATCAACCAATTTTTCTTTGTTAATGACCAAACACGGGTCATTTTAGTTTTGAAAGTTGGTTTGATATAAGTACCTTCCTTAATTTGATCTTGTTTGATCAATTTTTTGGCCTTTAATAAATTTTCAAAATATTTAGTTTCTGGGAATAATAGTCTCCAAATAATTAAAATTGCAGGTAATCCTGAACTAAACCAAAATAATGCTCTCCAACTATACTCAGTACCTTCAAAAGCTCTCCAAAAGATCATTGCAAATATAAAACCAAATGAATAAGCTGTGAAATAAAATCCAGAAAGAAAAGATCTAGCTTTTAAAGGTGCATCATCTAATGAAGTTGCAGCAGAACAAGCATAAGTACCACCCATAGCAACACCAGAAAGACCTCTAATAGCTAAGAATTGTTGATAAGTTTTAACAAACCCAGTACCTATTTGAAGCACTAAAAAAACTGCACAACATGTAATATATGGCCATTTTCTTGAATAATTATCTGTCCAAAATCCAAAAATAATTGCACCTGATGATCTAACCATTAATACAGCTGAAAGCCCCCATGTTATATCCCCAGTGCTAACATTTAATGATTCTGCAATTTGAGAACCAGCAACTGAAACACAAAAAAAATCCAAAGATGCAGATAACCATGCTAATAAACCCATAAAGAAATAATTCCAATTATTCCATGACATATCTTTCAAATCATTTATAGGGTTTAAATCTTTTATATTGACATATTTGATCTCTAATAATGTGGAGAATCTTGTTAAAACATATTTACTGATATTTGCTAACGATAAATCTGGCTCTCTATCAGCCTCAACATATTCTGGGATATCATCATGGTTGATTGTATGATGTGATTCTGTAGAATGTAATGAAGTTGGAGGTTTTGTCATTATGATACACCTAGGATTGTTTGGGATATAGTAAACTCATGATATAACTTTTGAAACAATTGTCATGAAGGGAATAAAGGACTTTATATACACTTTGTTTGTGGTTTGTAATTTCATTAGCAATTGACTAACAAACAGACTATCTGTCTTTTTTTTTCACACCTTTATGCCTGTGTCACGATTTTCTATACCAAAATCAGATTAAAAGATAGTTTATATCAGTGACAAATCTTCACGGGCATTCGGGGATTGCATTGTGTAATTGTTCAGATTCATTTAATCTTAAAGTTTAAGCAGTCAATTATGTGATCAAATCTATTGTTCTTGGTCATTGTCTAATATTTCTAGCTCTTCACAGGGTTTGACCTGTCCTTTTTGGATGATTTTGACTTCGGTGAAATGTCCAATTACGGTTATCGTAAGCTACGAGTGACTGAAGTGGATGGCTTTGAATAATGGAAACCTCTGAAAGTTCTTGAATCCTCGATGAAAGAAAATATTAGCTTGTAAGAGTACCTTGAGCATAGATTCCTAAAAAGTTATGGTTTATTTCAAGGGTCTTTCCGGACTCTTTGGTTTCATTCTGTAACTTCAAGTAAGTTTGTGAATCAAGGACTTAAGCTAATCGTTATCTGGGGTATAAACCATTAAGGATCTAGTCATAATGATTTGAATAACAGAAAGCTTTAGTAGTTACCAGATACTAGTGTACAATATCTAAACTCAAGTATTCCTTGTGGGACTTTCTTGGTATTATGTTGCTTCTTTGAGACAATAGATTCATGGATGCTTCAAAACAGGCTATTTCTGGAATTTTTCTTGTGTAAGTCTCACTCGCTGACGGATTCTCGAAGAGCATTTGATGAACTTTGGAATTGAAACATACAACCAAATAATAGGTGGCTCTTGCATAGATTTTCTTTCCAAGTTTAAATCCTAGTATGCTATGCATGAGTGATTAAGTCACCCAAAGAATGAACAATTCAATAGCTGTTTAAATGTCATGTGTAAACCATTTTCGCCATACTGAACTTCAAATGCCCTGAATATGGAGTAGGAGATATGTATAAGTCCAATTAATGGCCTTTTCAGAATCGAGTTAGATCTTAAGTGCTTTTTTAGAAGCTATCAAACCCAGTACTTTATAAGATCAGTAGACATCAAGAAGCAGGATCTACAAAGATTCATGATTCTACGTTAGTGATGTTCAATACATGACAGGTCACAGGTTGACTTGAAATTTTGGACAAGATGAGCAGAGTTTTCCCGGTTATTTTAGCCCATCTCTTTAAAGCTACACTCAGTCCCCATGACTTGAGTTACGGATGTTATGACTCGGACTAGAGAGCTGAGAGCTAAGCAGGAGGATCTGGCAAGAGCTAGACGGGTGAACTTGGTGGACTTGAATTTCCGATTGACTCTATATAAGAGATAATCAACACCAAAATGATGTGTTGATGCCACTCAGCAGGTTTGTAGAAAATCAAGATCATGAATCTTAACATTTCCAAATTCTAATGCAGATATGGGTTTGCTCATTGGTTTATAATTAAAATGAAGACCAACCATTCAGCTACTTATAACTCGAGTCTTGAAGCTTCGCGAATTATTAAATAATTGATGGGTTAACTTTGTATAGATTGTACAGTCTTTGGTTATATTCTCTAGTTCTTTAGGTCCCAGCTTCTATCATTTCAAGAGCACTAGTGTAATCGCTTTGAATATTGAGTTTTTGAAATTTATATATAATTATAATTATAAATATTATAATTATATATTTTATGTATTACGAATATTTATTATTAATTTTTATTTATAATATTGTACGTCCTACTTTTATAATTTAAAATAATTTATTTAAACTAGTATGAAAATTCAAAATTAATCCAATTTTATTCTTTTAATATAAATTTATATGCGTAAAAATTGTCTCTTTAATTTATACAAAGTAATCAAAAGAGTATAGTTGATTATTATATAGAATTGGTGTTTCTAGTAGATGTCAAATTTGAATATCACATGATGAAAAGTTTCGCGAATCCTACACTATTAAGCAAATTAGACTTGATCACGATTTGAGCTTTCAATGGCTTCTCGGTTTGGTATTTGTACGATAGTTATAAGCTTATATTCATATATTCAATCTAGCTATGAAAGTTGCTCATAAGTACCCTTTTGACAATTATATGATCGTTTATGAGATGTTGTCTTGAATGCCAGATCATCAAGACATCATCACTTTTTCGTCTTTGTGTAACTGAAGCTACAACCGTTATTTTATTCAATATGACACAAAAATGAATTTCCAATGAAACGACTTTTAATATTGTCTATTGTCTTTGTGATTTCGAATTCACAACTGCTTTTGTGTAACTTTGGTTTCTGTTTTTGTGTTTTCCAAAACTTCCAAATTTCCCCAGAAATATAAATATACTTGCATCATCCAAATTTCTTTGTTTCTTCTACTTTCCGCTTTTTTCCTCGTATTATGACTATGCTGCTCAGATTGGTTCACCCATGGATTTGATTGTTTTCCTTCTTTAGATTACATTTGATATTGATTATTTCATCATTGTTATTTTGGTATTCATGGTTCTGGTGGTTTTATATTTCCAAAGGTTAGTGATTAGCTGGAGAAATATCAAAGATATCCTCAATAAAATAGTTGAAACTGAAGAATGGTTTGAAGAATAAGCTGCGATGAAGAATCACAACGGGGATCAACCTTGAGAATTGGATACTCTCTTGGACTGGGGATGTGACTTCTGATTCAATGATTATTTCTGATGCTGTTTGGAAGAATCTTCTATTTACAGCCCACCGGTCCCCATAATATATGGATTATTTCATATTATTATTGGTTTAGATCTTGTTGATATTATCATATGAGAAAGAAGGATATCTTGATTGTGAATAAGGATGATGTTGTTTTTGAAAAATATTTGTTGATTTCACAAATTAGTTCATGGGTTTGGGAATCTCCTGAGCTAGACAGTGTCATTTACTTCTTGCTTGATAAGTAACGGATTCTGAATCTTACTTGATATGTGCTCATATGGATCAATCTGGGTTTCAATCCCTAATGGTAGTTGATGTGAGTGGTAGTTGAAACTGAAGAATGGTTTGAAGAATAAGCTGCGATGAAGAATCACAACGGGGATCAACCTTGAGAATTGGATACTCTCTTGGACTGGGGATGTGACTTCTGATTCAATGATTATTTCTGATGCTGTTTGGAAGAATCTTCTATTTACAGCCCACCGGTCCCCATAATATATGGATTATTTCATATTATTATTGGTTTAGATCTTGTTGATATTATCATATGAGAAAGAAGGATATCTTGATTGTGAATAAGGATGATGTTGTTTTTGAAAAATAGTTGTTGATTTCACAAATTAGTTCATGGGTTTGGGAATCTCCCGAGCTAGACCGTGTCATTTACTTCTTGCTTGATAAGTAACGGATTCTGAATCTTACTTGATATGTGCTCATATGGATCACTTTGGGTTTCAATCCCTAATGGCAGTTGATATGAGAGATCGGAAATTGATGAAGATGAACAAAGATTTAGTTTCCAAAAAGAT